>JABSTL010000332.1:0-30031 GCA_013759095.1 Fusarium sp. NRRL 29148
CTCTGTTGTTGTGTTGCTGGGAAGTCGGCCATTGCGGTCCTTTTTATATACAACTTCAACAGACAGTGATTAACCATTGCACAATGCTATAGTTACTCATCTGAACGATCAAGGGCTAGAGTGACCGAGTCTATCGGCTAGGTCTGTGAATGCCATCGATCAGGCAAACATCACTTCAGACAATCACTCCCCATTCATCCACAGCAGATCGCCCACGAAAAAGAACTGGAGAGTCGGGGGGTTAATTGCTCCGTCATTCAGAAACCAGAAGCACACGATAATGAGGTTGAGTCTATTGCGCCGGCTCCAGGCCCACTCTCCGCTCAACCCGGCCTATTCGGAGCGGCAGAGCGGACAATTATGGGTCCAAGAGCGGCATCCGCTGCCAGCAACTTCAATAACGACGTGACAATCGATGGCGACAGTAGGAGACTCTACTCATGCTGATAAAGCATAACTGCAGTTTGGTCATCACAAATATGCAGTCATTGGCATGAGATTGGCTATATAAGGTGGTCTACCCTCGACTCAGACAGCACTCATCAGCTTCACTCAAGAGCATTATATTCACTTACTTCAACTCTCTATCTCAACCTCAGCAATGTCTTCAAAGCTCATCGTTATTCTCGGAGCCACAGGCAATCAAGGCGGTTCCGTCGCCGGAGCCTTCCTCTCTGAACCAGGCTGGAAGGTCCGCGCCCTTACCCGCAACACCTCCAGCGCCAAAGCCAAAGCTCTATCCTCCAAGGGCGCTGAAGTCGTCCAAGCAGATCTCGACGACCCTTCTTCTCTCAAGGCAGCGTTTGAGGGTTCCCACGCCATTTTCGCTGTCAGCGACTTCTGGGGTCTCTATTATAACGAGTCCAACAGATCCAAGACCAAGCCTGGTCAGGCCCTCAATGACTGGGCCGCTCAGCATGAAGAACAGCAGCTCAAGAGTGTCATTGACGTTGCCGCTAAAGTTCCCACGCTCGAGCGCTTTATTCTCTCGTCTCTGTCTCATTCGGAGAAGTGGTCTAAGGGTAAATATACTCGTGTCTACCACTTCGATGGCAAGGCTCGTGCGACGGAGTATGCTCAAAAGAAGCAGCCTGATCTGTGGGCCAAGACAAGTGTCTACCAAGCTGGACTGTTTCTGAGCAACTTCGTTCTCTTGCCGCCGAACCAGCCTTTCAAGGCCAGTCCATGATATATTCACAGCAAGCAACCCCAGCTAACGAATGTCTAGAATGCGGATGGAATCGCTCAGTTCGTCTCGACTCTTGACGCCGACACAAAGTTCCCCTACATCGCTCCTGAAGAGGACACTGGTCCCTTCGTCAAGGCACTCATCATAGATGAGCCTGCTGGCCACAACCTCATCGCCTACAGAGAGTGGCTATCCGCCAATGACATCGCTGCTACCTTCACAAAGGCGACTGGTATCCCGTCAAAGGCCATCAAGGACGACAATGCTATCCCTCCCGGTGTGTCTGACGAGTTGTTGGGCGAGATGATTGACTGTTTTTCCTACTTTAATGAGTTTGGCTACGAGGGTCGAGATGACCCAACTGTGGTTCATCCTCGCGGTGTAAGTTCATTATTGCTTTCCCTTTCACACAATCACTAACTCCAGTTTAGCTCAAGTCTGCACCCAAGCTTAGCACTGTTGAGGAATACTTCAAGAGGCAGGACTGGTCCAAGGTCTTTGGATCTTAAGGCATTAGCTAAATACTATTACACTCGCTACAGAAGATGTAATATGGACATAGTGGTCGCAGAAATGTTCGTGTTGCCTATGTTATATCTCATAGAGATTAGCTAGAATCGAATTATGTATACGCCTTGACCTCCTCTTGTACATTGTAATCACCTCACACCAGTGCCTCAGAGCATATCGCCACAATCAATCTCTACCTCCGGTCGCTCCTCGGACAATCCGCCATCCTTTTTGGGAATCAGGTCTTCCTAAGTGGCAAGTTTCTTCAACTTATCAAACCGCGGTGTTCCGAAGCCAGTGGCGGGATCCCATCCTTTGATGGCGTCCCATCCTGCGTTGGGAATTTCGGGAGAAGGGGATCCTTCCATACTAACACCGGGGCAGCCTGACGTCTTTCCTTCCAAGATGCTAGAGGTTGGGTTAGCAACTTGTCAACGACGCCAGCTATTCGGATACTTACTCGGTAAATCCTGCTTGGCCAGTTTTGTAGAGCCAGGGGTTCAGGAATCCCATCGCAGACTTGCCCTTCTTGAACCTTTCGTTGTTGAGCAAAGCAATTATCGCACCCACTGTAGGGGCTGCCGCACTATAGCCATTATGTCAGGTACGTTGGTTAGGCACGTTTGCACGAACACGCAACTTACCTGGTTCCACCTGCAGTGAACTGTTGACCATTAACCATAACTTGATGGCCACTTGCGAGAGCAGACACGTCGGGAAATGCTCTTCCATCCTTGTTGATATAGTTCTTCCATTGCTTCCATTTCTTCTCATTCTTCTTCAGATAGTCTTTCACGACCTTGTCCTGGTACACAGGTCGGGAGAAGAGATCTGAGAAGCCGCCGCCACCAGATTGATCATACTCAGTATCCAACCAAGCCCTTTCGGGACTGTTGCTCTCTGTTCCTCCAACGGATGTCACATATGGGCAGACGCTGGGCCAAGTCGGGAGGAACTTCGTAGTGTTCTTTCCATCGTTTGACTGGCACGAGACACCAACGCCGAAATTGCCAGCTGCAACTAGGATTGAGACACCACGTGTGCCAATCTGACCGAATTTGTTGCAAACCTGTCGGGCATATGCCTTGGGGATATGTTGCTCATAATTACCCCACGAAATTGAGACAACTTGTGGGAGCTTCTTGTCTGGCAGGTTCAAGAGATGCTCAGCCAATCCGAGCCAATTCTCAATGGATCGAGTGAAGTCTCCAGGCACCTTCTGCAAGCTGTGATATCAGTTAGTGGTGCTTATTTGGATGATCCCAAACATACTCACTCCAAATCCGGATCAAAGTCGTAATTGAAGCCCCCAACAGTAAGGTGTTCTACTGGAACTTGGTGGGCCAAGGAGATGGCATACTGGGTGTTCAAATTCCCCTCGTTGCTTCGAATTCTGTCACTCTGTGGGTTCTCTCCACCTGCCGCAGATGCATTGCGGAAAGTAACGCCCTCGAGGTCAGGGGCAAAGCGTCGGAAGAACTCTTGAAGCTGAGCGTTTTGAGCAGTCATCTAACATACATCAGTAAAGAGCCTACCAGGACGCCAGGTATACTTACGTTGAGGAAGCTGACGACTGTGTATAAGGAGCCCTTCTCCGCCTTTGGATAGTTCTTTGGCACCTTGTAGATTTCTCGAATGCAGGCGGGCGTCAGTTCCGTTTTACACTTCTCCAACTTGATGGGTCCCGGACCGCCATTATTACCGTCCTTCGGTGGCTTTCTTCCGTACTCATCGTCTCGTCTCGTGAGTCTGAGCCCGGAGTCATCGATATTCCCTTCTTTATCGAAGATAGGGAAGAATGTGGTGGGCTGAATGGTTGCAATATGGTGGACGATCTCATGAGGAACTGAGTACTCTCT
This sequence comes from Fusarium sp. NRRL 29148, assembly GCA_013759095.1. Classification (NCBI taxonomy): domain Eukaryota; kingdom Fungi; phylum Ascomycota; class Sordariomycetes; order Hypocreales; family Nectriaceae; genus Fusarium; species Fusarium sp. NRRL 29148. Next base: position 3,559 of record JABSTL010000332.1, read on the forward strand.
GGTTCTGACAATACGTTCATTGTCGCGAGCAAAGACAGAGAAGTGGGTGCTCAACATGCCTTCGGCTTGACTGACAGTCGTGCGCACATGAAGCCATTCGCCCTCGTCACGGACATGGTACTCAGGGATTCCGGCATCTGCAAGCCAACGCTTGACGGACTCGATAGCTTCTCCAGGTGGATTGAGGAGTGCTTTGGCAGATTCCCGAGAAAGATATTTGCCGTAATTGGGATGGTCGGGATCTGAGACTCCATAGAGAGCAGTGTCAAGTAGTTGGCTATCTTCAGGCTGGAGTCCAATAGAGAAGTCGATGATCTGATCAGGATCTGGTGAGTCGGATTCCTGCCAGTCGGCAGGGGTGTCATCCAGAGATTCGAGGACAATTGGGCTTGCCAGAACTGAGACAGCACTAAGGAGTATGCCCCAGATCTTGAGAGACTTAGTCACCAACATGGTGACAGAAATTGAACTGTAAAGGGATGTCGATATGGAGATTGTAAGTTTACTCGTCAGGTTGAGGTTGAGAGCTTGCTGAGACGTTCAATTATCGGAGGGAACTGGCTGTTTTTGTATCGAACTTGGATATCATATTATGACCTCAGCTTCAAGGTATCAATCATATATCACAGCTTCAATTGTGAGGATGTTGGTATTGGAGCTAAGGCTATTCTTCATGTTCCCATTCTGGAGGTGGGCGCTGAAGAACAATACTAAGCCACTTCATATTGTTCATGGCAGGTACGACCAACCAACAGCAACACAATCCTTCCCAACCGTTCCGACAGAGCGGGTCCTGGGTATTACTCCTTCCCAAATAGCCCTTTAATCTCTGAAAGGGGTGTTTCTCTTTCTTCATGCTGAATATCATTTGCCAATTCAGGAAGCACGGAGCTTAAGGTGTTGATGACCCTCAGCCATGGAACTGGTGAACCATCTATTCTAGAAGTGCGGGAGAAGCCTGTACTACAGGCAAACAATCAGACATTCACATACGATAGGGTTTATGCTCTCAAATTTGCATCCCCTATCAAAAGATAGCGGCCTCGTGCTTGGAAGTCCTCAGGTTTCACTCAAGGTTGTGCGAATATGTGTTACAAACCTTGACCTCATGTCTTTCATTCCTTACATGAGGTGCTCACAAGCAAAAACGGTGGTCGTTGCGCCTCTCCTTGTGTTTCTCTGGTCGAATATTGTCCAAGCTTTGACTTGTTAGTCGACCACTTGGTGTCTTCCAGCTTGAACGAGACCATCACTTGACCAATATTTCGCCTGTTGGTCCTTCGGTGCTTGATATTTGCTTGGCAAGGGGTTGGGCGTTGCTCGTCTATATCTTTGGGGGAGGGATTCATGCTTTCGTCAAAGCTAGATCATTAGCTGAGGTCAAACGCCAATGATGCCGTCCAAATGTTGGAATGCGTTGGTTGGTCACTTTTAGAGTCAACGGTGTCTCAGGCCAGAAACCCACCCGCGGGCCGCATCGGGAGTCTTCAGACCATTCGTTTCGAGAGCACATGAAGTATCTAGGGGGGGAAAGAAAACTCAGGACTTCAACCCTAAATGATGAAAATATCAAATAAATTTAGCCTAAGCTTAGGGACTCTTTGCTAAGTTTATTTTGATGCTCAAAATCAAGGTCCGGTGTTTTTTTGGCCCCCTAAGGAGTATGTATAGCAGATAGTATTTAATATCAGAGACTATGGGGAAAGCTGGGAATGCGTGTCGGACTGGCCGGTTTCCTGGTGAGAAGTTCTCGAAACGGCGCAACACATGATGGGCATTCCATGAGCACCACCAACAGTGGGCGTTGAAGCCTGGCGAGCATTGGAACTCGGAGCACATTTAGACCTTTGTCAAGGGTGCAGATCGTGGTCATGAAACTCGTCTCTAGTGGTCAGGATGTGAATCTTGGTTGGCCTGGAGGAAGCATAGCCCAAAGCTTTGGGCAAGCAAGCTGCATCAAGGCAACATCTCTAGAGATGAAGTTCGCATCGACGGAATGAGCTTCGCCTTGGCTGGAAAATTGGGTTCGATATGAGGCGACATTTGTGGATTCTTGTTGGGAAAACGAGGTCGTGAAATGCGATACTTCATTGTCAAACTTTTGGTTCGTATCTCTGCTCTTCATACTTCGATGCTGAGGTGGCTTGCAATGATTATACTTCGGTACGAGAGCGCTTGCTCACGCTTGTGTACGCCAATACAGATAAATGAGCGGCTGTCTCAACCTCACAGAAAGAAAGCTTCTTCTGGTGTCACCATGTAATTGGCTTCTGAGGCATCAATCCGCAAAGCATATACAGCCTCAGGCCTTTACACAAAGCTTTTCTGCCTGCGCTCTCACTCTTGGTGGAGCACTCCTACCCACCGTGACGGCGTGAATCAACAGGCAGCACTCTCAGTCTGCTGAATCCTGATTTTTCATTGGCCCAAATTCTGCCACTCTTCAGATCACTCTGCCTCTCACCGCCTTGAGATCCAGTATATAATCTCGCCCTGCCCCTCCAAGCTACGCTTTTCCTTTCTTCTTTTCTCCTTAGCTCTCTTTGCCTTTTGGCTTAGATCAAGTGTAGTATCTGTTCTTTTCAGTTTAATCTCTGAAAGATGTCTAAGGACATCAATCGTGATTATTCCTATTTTTGAAATTCGGGTGGTTTCCTCTGTGCTTGCACATGATTCCACCCACAGTGTCCCTGGTATTACACTGCCTCCAGGTGACGCGAATGCACTTTTTGAGCTCCTTGTTTTTCATTGCTTGCTCGGGCTTGCCTGAGCAGTGAGGAAGAACTCCATTCGTCTTCGTGATCTTGACATGTGTGATATGTGACGTCGATGACCAAATGATTTAAGCCAAAATAAAGATATGTCTCGCACCTTTGCTGTAGATTCCTTTCGTGATCACCGCAACCTCGTGCTAGGCAAATACCTATCACCCGTCATCTGAATAAACAAACGACTAGCGTAGCTCCAACCTCCATCTTCGCCAGAGCCTCATCCGCAGAGCCTCATTCGCCCTGCATCAAACCGCCATCATGTCCTCCGACACTCCTCTGCTCGATCCCTCCATCTTCTCCCACCTCCAGGAGAAGCTAGATGAAGAGACCGCCGTTCGTGATAACCTCACCCAGATTATCCAGCGTCTCGAGCGCGCCGTTGCCACCGCCCAAGGTCTTCTCTCTCGCGTCCACTCTACGCCCCGAGCTCGCTGTCAGTTTTTTCTTCGTGTCCCAATTTGTGATGCGCACAGCTGATCAAAGAAAATGCAGACCCTGCGCTTGTATCACAGGTTGAGGATGCTATCAAGGAAGAGGTCACTATTACGAAGGAGCTGAACGAGGTAGCTACCAAGCACCCATACTACAAGTACGTCCTCGCAATCATGTCAAAAACCGTCAAAACCTGATTCGGCGATAGATACAACAGCAAGTGGGCGAGAACTGTTCAAAATGCCATTGGCACCGCTATCTACACTGCTTGGCTCGGCGGCCTAGGCTCTGACGCCCAGCCTGCTTCTCTTGGTCGTCTTCTCACTCTCGAGCAAGTTGGCGAGGTCTTCCAGGGTCCGCGAGCCATCTCCAAACCTGTGTAAAAACCTCAACGCTAACATGCCCTCAGTCCCCACAAACCTCAAGGACCGCGATGCCTTCCACTTCACCATCGAGGAGTATCTCCTATCTCTAACGGACCTCACTAACGAGCTTGCCCGTCTTGCTCCCAACGCTGTCACCCTCGGAGACTTTGAGCTTCCTCTCGTTATCAGCGGGTTCATCAAGGATCTCTTCGCCGGGTTCCAGCTTCTCAACCTCAAGAACGACATTCTCCGCAAGCGAGCTGATGCTGTCAAGTATGACGTCAAGAGAGTCGAGGATGTTGTCTATGATCTGAGCCTGCGTGGTCTGGTCAAAAGGGCTGGAGAGGGTGACACAGAGATGGTTGCTGCCCAGTAGGTTATCGATTTAGTTGAAAATCCGAAATCTAAAAGTTGAGAACATAATTAAATCAATGATTAAAACTGGCCGCAGTTATTAGGCCCGTCCATATACAGTTGAGATTGTAATCAAAGCTATGCAAACGATGTAAAATCTGAAATGTTTTTATTTCTTGTAATGGCGCATATCACGCCCTCGGGTACATGCTGTAAGAAGTTCGAATGTCTTGATCCCCGCTTGACATTGGCTGATGCTAATTTTTGGCTACATTAAAAATACACCATGATATATCCCACTTCTAAACTCCAAGCCAGGTTCAATATAGTAAACAAGCTTTATTTAGCTCATCGTTAGTTAGTCGTGTCGGAATGTACACTTGTCTCCTCTAGCACACTTGCCCTGCTGCCAGAAAGTACAAGGCTTGGTGCCAATAAGTGCTTTGTTGGCAGGCTTGTGTGGTGGCAGAGTAGGCTTCTTTTTCCTTCCGTCTTTTCCATCCCGGTCTCCTCTGCCACCGTGATGATCATCACGGTCGCGGTCATACGTCCGTTCACGGTCCCAACCTCGATCTTGGTCTCTATCTCGGCTGTATGCTCTGTCTCTATCCCATTCTCGTTCCGCTGCGGGTGGTGGAGGCGGAGGCGGGACTTGCTGTCCTTGTGCCATTTGGGTGAGCATCATGTACTGCTGATATGATGGATCGTTGGGATTGAGATATGAAGCAGCATTCGGGGTCGCGGTCGAGGCTTGGCCTGAAGCCTGCGACGGCTGGTTGATAGCGGCCAGGATAGACTGGAGCTGGGTATCAGGAATTTGCGGCTGTTGCTGCGCAGGTGCAGTTGTCGTCTGTGGCTGGGGCTGAATTTGCTGCAACAAAGCCATGTAAGGCGCATAAGCCTGTTGTTGCTGAGCATAATAGGCCGCCCAGTCTTGAGGATTGGCTGGGGCTTGGCCAGACGAAGCGCCGACAGCTGCTGCTTGCAAGGCGTTGGTCTCTGCTTCTGCGCGCGCACGTTCTTCGTCTGCTCTTTTCTGCCGGGATACCAGTTCTTTGTTGTGCCCCATTTGCCACTCGCGGACCTTCTCTTGATCATGAAGAATCCATTCTGGAGGCGAGTTGCTGGGAAATGGCATGCCTGAGAGAGACTTGGCCACAGCTTCAATGGCACCTCCGCAAAGGCGAGTAGGCATGTCCGAGTAATGGAAGGCACGCCAGACATCGTTCGTGATTGGGTTCGAGTCTCGCCAGCTCTTGACCTTGTCGGATTTGAGCAGGGCAATGACCTGTTCCAACACGGCACGGCCAGCGATAAGAGGTAGAGTATCATGAGCTAGGGCCGGATGGTGCTGCGATTGAGAAACATGTTGAGGGGATGTGCGGGCCGCCGAAGAGACGCCTCGGAGGTTGCCCAGAATCGAATCGAGACGATTCGCTGGATTATTCTTCGCCTCGATGCGTTGTAGGGCCGTGTAGAGGGCTCCATCAGATCCCATTTGCTGCTCATCACGCCATCGATGCTGGATCTCTTGGAACTTTGAATCTTCAGGCAGATATTGTGTCTTCTGTTGGTCAGTTCCAGCAGCCTCGAGTATCGGTGACTTGGGTGAGGGGGGTATGTCATCGGGGTCGGTATAGATAGCCATGAGCTCCCGTTGTTCCCTATCCGCAATACGATGCTGTTCGTCTGTGGTAAAGGTGACATTTCCGCCTCGGGTAACGAAGTTCTTGTTTCGGACGTCTGTTGGCAGCCTGGAGAAGTCGATCGCGACAGGTCCCATCCAAGGTTGATAAGGAACGTCCTCATCATCCTCTTCTTCCTCTACGTTGGCACGCTGTTTGAGTACCATTCCTTCAGATCGATCGTCGGCGGCATCTCGGGTCATGTTCGACTCTCGTCCTTCATCCTCGGCTTCTTCCTTCTGGAAGATCCTAATCTGAACAAGCTCGGTTTCAGGCTTCCAGCTGACCCGGAGCTTACGGCGAGCCTCTTTTCGGAGACGCTTGGCCTTCTCTTCAGGCGATTCGGAGGGTTCAGACCCACTTGTCTCCTTCGGTGCAACAGGAGCCTCGGCTTTTGGTGCATTGATCGAGTCCAGGAGCGAGGCAATACCGGACAAGGCGCTCGCTGAGCTTGAGGTCGGAGCCGTTGTAGTCCCATTTCGAGGTGCCGGTGGTTTCGTCTCAGCTCGTAATGGCTTCGCTTCGGCTTTTATCTTGTCGTCACTTATGACCTTCACGTCTGCTTTGGTTTCAGGCTTTGGTGCAGGTTTGGCTACTGGTCTGGATTTGCCAGGCAGAATAGAAGCTGCTGCTGCCTTTGCTGCACTGGTTTTGGAAGCTGATTGAAGTTGAATCTTGGGCTGGGCAAGTTTCCTGCTAAGAGCATTGCCGCTAGATTCTACTGCAATCTTTTTAACCGTTCTTGTTTCAGCCTCCTCGTCCCGCCCTCGCTTGGCTGAAGGCTCCGTCCCCGGTTTAGCCTTCGCTCTGCTTGACGCAGAAGTGCCTTGATAGCCTGTGCTTTCGGGCTCACTGGCCTTGAGCTTCTTGACTTTGACTGTAATCTCTGATACAAGCTCTTTGACCTCCGAGTCTCCCTTATCGGCAAACCGTTTCCTCACTGTTTCAAAGTTTGTTGTCTCAGCGATCTTTTTCGTCATAGGAAAATGTGTAAACATCTCAAGGACAATCTTGGGGAGTTTTCCCGAGAAGTCACTCGCTTTGATACACATGATCAGCGCATTCACCAAACTTAAGACTAGCTTTTGGTGGCCGCCGAGGTTATCCAATACCGCATCATCTGCATGCTCGATAGTGGCATCCAAAGCTCGGTAGAGTATTTCTTTCTTTTGTTCAAAGTCCTGTCGGTCCTTTGCAATCACATCTTCCGGCTTCTTGTCCTTGATAGCTTGGTCGAGTTCCTGCTTGGCACGATTCATTTCGCTGCGAAGTTTGATGAAATACTCGCCTGCTTGTTGAACGCGGGATGCAATGAGGGTATTGGTGCGTGCAACAGACTGCTCGATGTGCACCATCCCGATGGCATCCCAGGCAGCAGCTTCAGCAGGGTCGGCAGGGCGGGTAGCTGCACGGATCTGGACATGGTTAGACATACGACTTACGAAAGTCTGTACCGGATAACTTACGGGCTTACCACGCTCTTCCTCAAGCTCTTTTTTTGCCTTTTTCTCGGCTTTGTTCTTCGAAGCCTCATCAGATTTAAGTTGCTCTTTGAAAGCATGCGGATACTCCGTGTATTTGGGACGCCGTTTGCCTAAGCCCTTCATGGAACGATCAAAGTCGTCCAAAAGCACCTTGGCCTCCATGCGCCTCTCGTCAAGTCCACCCTTATCTGGAGAGGGGCGGTATTGGCTGGTGAAACGCCCCTGGACTTCACATGGAAGACTGTAACCAAGTTCGGGGACCATCTGCCTTCCGCTGCGGGGTGGCAGTGCCACAAGAGGGGCAAGCTTATCATAGCTCTTAGGTGCGGGAAGCTTAATTGTTCCCTCATGAACCAAATGAGGAAGCCCTTTGATAGCAGGAAATTTGGCTTGGGCGGCCTTAGTGCGCTTATTGAACTGGTTGATCAACTGGGCTTCTTCGGGCGTGGGAGTCGGAGCTGAGAGGCCATCGAGATCATCAATCTTTTTCACAGCAGGAGACCCAACAGGCGAGTCGACATATGCTGCAGTGGGCTCCGGAGTGGGGGTAGGAGTGTTGACTTCAGTCTTCGCTGCCCGCTTCCTCTTCTTAGGAGGCGGTTCGTTCGTCACGGGTTGAAGGGTACCGGTATCTTGATTCGTGCCTGGTTGTGACAAAGCGTATTGCCTGTTGGCTGTGGGTGGCGATGTGGCGTTATTAATGAAGTGAGGTGGCTGCTGATGTATCGGCTGCTGGAAGTTCTGACCCGGCAGAGCCTGCGAGGTCTGGGGATAGACCACAGCTTGCTTAGGGGCAAACTGAGGCTGTGGTGGTGGCTGTTGCGGTTGGTTTCGTTGCATCTGCTGCTGAGGCTTAGGAGGTTGCTGTTGAGGCTGAGGTTGCCGTTGTGCTTGCGGATGGCTCTGTTGGAAGTTCAGTTGTTCAGTCGGTCGTGGTTGAGGCGTCTGGCCGTTCACTGGAGGTGAAAAAGTAGCTTGGTTGTACTGTTGCTGATTCTGGACCGGGGATGGCTGGGGTGGTCGACTGAAGTTATGACCTGGGGTATAAGCAGACGGGATGCCGTCAAACTGCTGCACTGGTGTATGGCTCTGCTGCCTACTTGTTTGTGGCATTACATGCTGCTGAGAAAACTGCTGGATAGAAGGTTCGAAGGATGATTCATTTTGTGGTGCCATAGAATATGGGAAATTGGTAGAATGAGGATGACTTGATAGTTGCCCAATGCCAGCCATGGCGTTATCCAGGTTCATTTTGCTGTGTTGACCGTAGATGTCAGGGTGAATTCCACTGAAATCTGTGTCCATTACATCCTGTGACTGTTGTGGATATTGCTGGTTCATGGAGAGAGAGTCATGGCTTGGGTGGTAGCTTGCTTGGTCCTGTTGAGAGCCATGCAGAGTGCTTGAGAGGAAGGGGTGACTTTGATCAGAGTCGAAAAAGTTTGATGGGGAAGCATCTTGAGGATTAAGTTGTGAGTAGGCCGCCTGCTCACTCACAGGCTGTGACCAAGGCTGATGAGGGTCAAATTGGCCGTTTTGGCCTGCAAAGGCATAGTTATTGTGCCATTGATGCTGTGTCTCATCGGCGCCGTTTTGGCCATTGTTTGACCAAGACTGCATCTTGTGATAGATGCTATGTTTAGAAGAGGCAGCTGCTACAACAGCAATACGACCACAGAGACCAAGGGTCAATTATCCTGAATAGCTTTAAGAGCTATTGCATGATATTAGCGATCATTGCTACCTTAAGATGAGGTGCGAGTGTGTAAACGTGAAGGACGTGATGAAGGAAATGAATAAAGGCAGTCAGTTGAGCCTCGTGCCACAACGCGAGGGTGTGGCTGGGGGTTGACGTAGCCTTATCTGAAAAGCGAGAAATAATGTACTGACATACGGAAATTAAGCTGACAAGAGACTTTATGCAAGTGTCTTGCTGTTAGGGAGAGGCTTTCGGCTATCGCATATGCAGGTGGCCCACCATAGAAATACGCTAGTCGATAAACGGACGGGCAGACAAGGGTCGAAGTCTTGGGGAAAGGGACAAGGTGAATGAATCTGAAAGTCTAGAGAACGCAAAAACAACCATCAGCAAAGTCTGCAACAAGAACTAAAATGTCAGTAGTGAAGTAGGTGATGTGAAAAATAGTATAAAAGGATTCTCATGAGTTTTCTGCGGGATTAAGGCGTAGATAGCGTTGATAAAGAGCATCCATCCATTTTCCATTAAGAGACCGTTAGGTGGTTTAGCAAAAGGGTGTATGGCTGGTTGATCAAAGGTTGGACAAAGAATTGAGTGCGACAGGCTCGTCGACAAAGAAGCTCGAGGTGGAAAAATCGAGAATGGTAAACTCGAACCAAAGTTTTAAATATAAAAAAATTGGCTTTGTCGAAATAATTTGATCTCTGAAGCAATTCAGATTGCCTTGTTGGAAAATAGGTAGTAGGTAGTGGCATTCTGGAATGACTTTGGTGGTGGAGCCCCTGTTTCCTTCAGATGCGTGTGCACCCGCATTTTAGTGTAGCGTAGTCCCTGTGATGTTGCTGTCTTGGGGTGCCGCTGAGCAGAAGTTGGAGCTGAAGACAGCGTTATTTCCAGCCCCTGTACCCAAGCAAGCGCCTGGAAAGACAGGCGCCTGCAACATCGCAGAGACGATGATCAACAGCCATGACGCCCTTTTTTTTGACTCTGAATGAATGAATGAATGCTCTTTATATCATCAAATACTCGTGCCGCAGCTTTTTTTAGGTGCGCGTTCGCCTGCAAACTGGCCAGATTGTAGATGCCTGGTTTTCGTCACCTAGACCTCTCTGGGTTACCCAGCCGCCACAGCTCCTCGCCCCTAGAAGACGATGCTGAGGAGCTTTATCTCCAAGCAAGTCTCCACGACGGTAACCATCTCTTCATCTCGCAATTTAAATGCTGCAGAGAGTCCAAGTGGTGATTGGTTCCATTGTTATAGAGAAATCACAGATACAATGCTGCTGCTTTGGTTCATGACGGCGGTATGACCGAGCCATGCAGAATGACGCGACAGAGGTAAAGAGGTTGATTGGTGCAGGGTGGAAAAGGGAATGGGGTCAAGTTTGGGCATACCCTTTTCAGTACAGTAAATCTGTCCGTCTTTCCTACCAAAAGATGCGGAGCAACTCTATTGCCATCTGTATATTGAGCAAGTCGCGTGGTGTTTACAACATTATCGAACGGAGGTGTGACCTGTTGGAGAGGCAAAGAGAGCAGCACAAGGGTGGCCCGTTGGTTCGCCAGGACAAGGCGTTTGTCGCGGGCGCAGATCCGGAGGATGAGCACAAAGATGGGAATCAAAATACCAAGCGCAGCTTATATATAAACGCGTTTGACCTGCTGAGCGCCAGTCAGCGTTTGTCGCGATGGTTGATGGTGGTTGATGAAGTGTCGTCGGATCGAAGAGAATGAAGAGAAGTCCCTGGCGACTTCGCATGGAGCTCAGAGAACGGACCTGGACGTGTTTGGCTATGATGTGGCCCCATATTTCAGGCACAAATACGATCATGACGGTGGGTAACTGAACTGGCAAGTGCCCCTTTGGAACCAACGAGCCCAGCACCGTGGCACTTTCCATATCCAATCGTGTCGGCGCTTGTATCGGTCCGTGCTTCCAGCTTGCGCACCATCGGGGAAGCTTTCCAGCAACCGTAGTATTGGATCGTGGCCTCAAGCTGCCATCAACCTAATTGATACGTTTTCTTGAGTTGAAGACTGGCTTAAGGTTCTGGAACCAGGATCCTCTGAGGATACAATATCTTGTTTCGACTTACGTTGCCTCCTAAATCGAATCCTCTGTGAATAAGCGACCTGGCCATTCTCCTGAATTACATCCCACTATCACCACCTTACGCTCTCGAGGTCCCGACGTCATCTGCCAGTATGGCAACCAAGGGAAACTCTCTGCGCGATCGCCAAATAGGTTCGCGATTCTCAACACTCAGTGCGCCTCTCATTCTTCGACTAATCAGTTTCTCAGCGTCGCTAAAGAAAATCCTCAACTTGAACGAGAGTGTCGAATCCTCCGAGGCTGACGAAGCCCATGCCAACGGTCTACTTGCTCCTGTTGCGCCTATCCTCGATGCAGATGGCAATCCTATCTGGAAGGTACTGGTCTTTGATGACCTCGGTCGGGATGTTATCAGCAGTGTTATGCGCGTCAGCGACTTGCGGTCAATGGGCGTAACCATGCACATGTAAGTCGACGAGCCCCACGAAGATATACAATGTTTAACATGAGCTGCGCAGGCACATTGGCGGCGCAAGGCACCCTATCCCCGATGTCCCAGTCATCTACCTCCTCGAACCGAATGCGCAAAACCTCCAAGCCATTACAACCGACTTGCAGAAGGGGCTTTACACTCCCGCTTACATCAACTTCCTATCCTCCCTCCCTCGTGTCCTACTCGAGGAGTTCGCTACACAAACTGCTGCTGCTGGAACATCCGAACACATTGCTCAGCTTTTTGACCAATATTTAAATTTCATTGTCGCTGAACCGGATCTATTCAGTCTGGGCATGCAAAAGGAGCATACGTATTGGGCACTGAACAGTGCAAACACCAGCGACGAGGAGCTTGATCGCGTAGTGGATAAGATCGTTAGCGGTCTATTCAGTGTGATTGCTACTATGGGTACGCCAGACATTCTGTATTCAACCCGACATGCTGATAAGTCTTACAGGAGTCATTCCTATTATCCGATGCCCCAAGGACGGTCCTGCAGATATGGTCGCCGCGCGACTCGACCGAAAACTCCGAGATCATATCCTCAACTCAAAGGACAACCTCTTCTCTGGACCGCGAACGAACGCTTCATCCAATACTCACTCTTCCCGACCCGTACTCATTCTTCTCGATCGAAACGTTGATTTGGTGCCAATGCTTTCTCATTCTTGGACATATCAAAGTCTGGTTCATGATGTTCTCAACATGAAGCTCAACCGCATCACCATCGAGAGCCCTGCGGAAGAAGGAAACCCTGCCAAGGGTCCCACGAAGAAGGGTTACGATTTGACTACAAACGACTTCTTCTGGGCTAAAAACGCTGGCAGCCCTTTCCCTCAGGTAGCGGAGGATATCGATGCTGAATTGACCAAGTACAAAGAAGAAACAGCGGCGATTACGAAAAGGACTGGTGTTACAAATTTTGAGGACTTGCAGGCCGACACCAGCGCTAGCGCTCAGCATCTCAAGGAGGCGATAACGTTGCTTCCTGAAATGAGAGAACGTAAAGGCATTCTCGACATGCATATGAACATCCTGGCGGCTTTGTTGACAGGAATCAAGGACCGTCAGCTTGACAACTATTTCCAACTGGAGGAGAATGTTGTGAAGCAGACCAAACCTCAGATTATGGAAATTATTAGTGACAGTACCAAGGGTTCTGAACCCACTGATAAGCTGCGATTGTTCATCATCTGGTACTTGAGTACAGAACAAGAAGTGAACCGACAAGAATTCGAGGGTTTCGGAAAGACCCTCTCAGAAGCTGGCGCGGATGTGTCATGTCTGCCCTACGTTCGACAGTAAGGTTTCTAAAAGCATTGATTTGTCTTGCGTATACTAACCAGGACAGGGTTCGCGCTACAACCAAGATGACACAACTCACTACCATCAACAGCAACACTGCTCAGCCTGCTCAAACTTCAGACCTCTTCGGCCGCTTCTCATCTATGTCATCTCGTCTCACGGACCGCCTCAAAGAATCAGGCGTGCCCACTGGTCTGTCATCAAACTTTGAGAGCCTCATCAGCGGTGTGAAAAACTTCCTCCCTGTCGATCGCGATTTCACAGTTACGAAGATCGTCGAATCCATCATGGATCCATCGTCAGCCTCCTCTTCAGCTATTGCCAAGACAGAGGACTACAAGTACTACGATCCTAGATCCGCCAATGCTCGAGGCAGCATGCCTGCACCAAGTGCCATGCGGTCTGGGGCTGGAGCTGCTCCAGGTGGCATGCCTGGTTCCCAAGTATCCGGACAGACAGCTAGCTTTGGTCAAAGAAGACAAGGGTTCAGTGAAGCTGTCGTTTTCACAGTTGGTGGCGGTAGCATTGATGAATATGGTAACTTACAGGAGTGGGTGAGTCGAACAGGGGGCGACAGGGCTAAGAAGAGGGTTGTATATGGCAGCACAGAGATGATGAATGCTGCCGAGTTCATCAAGGAGGAACTAGACACACTAGGAAAGGAGGTATCACCATGATGCTTTGGCTTTAAAGAATAGATAATAAGGTTTTCGGATCATAAAGGCACAATAAAGGCTTGCAACCTGGCTCCAAACTATTATTTGCAAGGTACTCTCAGATAACTCGCCAGGTACGTGTGAGATGGTATGCTGTTGATGTGTTTCTGAATCACTGAATACCTTATGACTGAATCTATATGTGATGGCAGAATAATGGCGAGTAGCAAGCTAAAGCAACTAACCAAGTAAGATATTGATTTAATCTCCCTCTTTCATCAATATCTCACCTCTTGTGATATCCTCAAAGTTGCATTTTACTGTCGCGTGCTACCCTAAGCCTCTCGGAGTCGGTACGCGGAACATTTTAGAACTGGGCTTGGGAGAAGCTGATCTGGTGGCAATCTAACCGCCAAGGGTGCCTGAGCTACTGTAAGGTACGTACCGATCTAATGTGAGAACAACACCACCTGAATGGAAGAGACCCATAGGTCCCGTCACAGCCTGGTTTGGTTTGGTCAAGTCTGGCCAGGCCCTGAACAGAACTGAATGAGCCAAAACATCAAATCTTATTGGCACTCTCTACTTGTCCCATTGTTACCTTCAGCATCGACAAACATCGCCAACTCGTATCATCAACAAAACACCACGCGATTGATAATTTCGTATCTCGATTATATTCGCAAACCCCCCAGCGCGTTTCATTCGTTGACGATATCTCTCGCTCGATCGCGCGTCCATCACAGTCTCCCTCGCAATGGACGAGTCCCCCGTTAAAACAGAGGGCGCCACTCGTCATCGCGCTGGATACAAATCATGGAAGAAGAAGTATAGAAAGATGCGCATCGTGTTCGATCACAAGATGCATGATGGCGAGGAGTTGCACAAGCAAGAAGACAAGGCTGCTGCATTGGTCAAGCGCTTGGCTGTTGAGAACGAGTAGGCTATCTCCAGTCCATCAACCATTTACCAGCAGACACGGTACTGACCTCCTATCAATAGCCGCCTATTGGATCTATTACTCGAAATCAACAATTCTCCCCAAATTCCTCCCGAGAAACAAGTCGATGTATCCCTTGAACCTCCAACCCAAGCCGATGCGCTTGTCCATCCCCTGGATGAAGAACATGAGCTACACAAGGACACACCCAAGAAGAAGCTTGAAGACCTCGTCAAGAGTGTACCGCATTCATCATACAGCAGCGCCAAGGAGACATTACCACAAATCGTCAACGAACTTAAGGCTGTCGATGGCGAAACTTATCCTGCCGATTTCTTATCTGCCGATGACATAGACAACTACATCTACGAAATCGATATGGCCCTCGACCCTGAGAACATGCTTCCTACACTCGCTCCCCGCGCTCATCCAGGTAACCATCATCAATCACACCCACATCTTAAGAATCCTACAAGTGTGACAAATTGGCTGCGCAAACATGCCCCCAAGATTTTCCTCCAGGACGGAGAAACACATGGGGACGCAGACGATGCTGAAGGTGGCCATACCGGCGGGCGTAAGACGCGTGGATCACGAGGTGAGCGCGGTGGAAGAGCCAGCACAAGGGGTAAGCGCGTCAGTGCTGCAGCTCGCTCAGCAGCAGCCGCAGATCGTGATGTGGACGCCAGCATGGACGAGGATCAGGAGCTTGCCTCAACACCTGCTGTGAGGGGCAAGCGCAAGAGGAACGCAGAAGACGACACGGGATACAAGCCTCGTGGCTCATCAACGAGACCAACGAAGAAGAAGCGCAAGAGCGAAGCAGCAGAAGGAACACCAAGCGCACGCAAGTCCAAGAAGGATAAGGAGGCGCCTCTAGCTTCTGCTGAATAGGCCCTGCATAGGGCTGATCAGATACGTCTGTGTCCAGACACGCAACCTTGCAATGAGAGGTGCTATTGTTAGGGCGAGAGTAGCCGCTCTCGACTGTATGGTCAAAGCTTGCAAAATTGTATTTCTACATATCGAAATCGAAGAACGGAGCCCTACGGACAGAATCCGTACGTATGCGAAAATCCCCGGCATCAGAATAGCATGCCTCGACAACCGCGGTTTTCCTTCCGGCCAACCGAGGCCATCTCGATCGGGTCAACCCGGGCCTACGGGTGTGTTTATCCTCTGTACTTGTCAGTCTTTGATGTCAGCCTTTTAATACGATCCTTTTCATTTTTATATACACGTGCGGGCTTAAGCCGAGGCATTCCCCGCCACGGGGCTGCATACAGACGCTGAAGCTAGGAAGGCGCATATCTGTTTTCTTTGGAACGGGGGAAAAGGGAAATAGGGAGTTGGTTGCTATTGTTGCTCTTCTCAAACAGGCAATTATTTTGGAGATTGGGTGTCGGTTACGCTAGCGACGGACAACTACCGAGGTTTGACAGCAAGCAGTATGACAAAAAGAGGCGTATGAAGCGGCATCTACCAAGAGCAGCTGTGCATTGATGTATCGTACATGTGAGAAGAGGTCCAGGGACATGTTTCAAGGTCCAATAGATTTGCTTTAAGCTCAATTTGATCACATCCTATGACTCTAGCACCCTTTGATCCGCGACTAAAGGATGACTAGGAGGAATGCACTATGGGGAACGAGTGGTCACAATGCGAATGGCCGGGGAAGATCTAGGTGAAGAAAACTATAAAGCTGGGTATCCCATCTTGTCTATGTGCTAAGAACAAGCTTGCTTTCTACATGGCATCTGCTTTCCAATACTTAGTGGCATGATACATGCTGTCTCCTTCTCAAATCTTTGCTTTTACATATTCAGAAAACCCAACATCCTATCCAACCACAATGACGATGGAGGAATGCTTTTCATAAGTCGTTAGCCAACTGCATGTGTCTGTGCAGGAGGTTCCGGTTCATGATCGCTCTTGACGACGCCAACTTCCTTTCTGCCGAGGAAGGGAGTGGCCAAGAGATCGCAAGAGGTGACGCTCTTGTGGTTCTCAAGACTGTGAGATGCTATTCAGGTTGTGACAACATATTCAACGCCGATTCTTTAAGAGTTCATGAAATAGTGGCTACTTTTTGCAGAGGCATAAGAGGCCAGGAAGGTGGAAGCGGAATTAGAGGCTAAAGGGAGGCTGTGAAAAACGACAGATGACAATGCGTTTACAGCTTCTCCTTGAGGGTTCGCTTGAGGCGGCGCTCAACGGCATCCATGTACTCGTTGGTGGTGACATAGTCCTTGCGCTCAGACTTGCCAGTGGCAAGGGCAAGATCTTTGGTCATGATACCATCAATATCGACAGTGTCAATGCAAGCCTGCTCAAGGCTCTCGGCAAAGGCAACAACCTCGGGGGTGTCGTCGAGCTTGCCACGCTGGACGAGACCACGGGTCCAGGCGAAGATGGAGGCAATGGGGTTGGTGGAGGTCTCGTTGCCCTTCTGGTGCTCACGGTAGTGGCGAGTGACAGTACCGTGAGCAGCCTCAGACTCGAAAGTCTTGCCATCAGGGGTGATGAGAACGGAGGTCATAAGACCGAGAGAGCCAAAGCCCTGAGCGACAATGTCGGACTGCACATCACCGTCGTAGTCTGTAGATGTTAGCTTCCATGCGTCTCAAGTAGACAGAGCCTGAACAAGTGTTCAAACCACAAGGATGGGCTTACTCTTGAGGGCCATGATGTAACCGCCAGAGCTCTTGATCATCTGGGCGACCATGTCGTCAATGAGACGGTGCTCGTACCAGATCTTCTTGGCCTCGAAGTCCTTCTTGTAGGTGGACTCGTAGATCTCCTGGAAGATATCCTTGAATCGACCATCGTACTTCTTGAGGATGGTGTTCTTGGTGCTCATGTAGAGAGGGAGCTCCTTGTCAAGAGCCAGCTTGAAGGAAGCGTGAGCGAAACCAGTGATGGACTCGTCGGTGTTGTACTGGGTCTGAGCGACACCGCCGCCGCTCTTGAACTGGAAGACCTCAATCTCTTCAGGCTGGCCACCCTCGGGGGTGTAAACCATGGAGAGCTTACCAGGGCCGGGCAGGACAGCATCCTTGGCGCGGTACTGGTCACCAAAGGCGTGACGGCCAATGATGATGGGCTTCTTCCACCCAGGAACAAGACGGGGAATGCGGGGGATGACAATGGGCTCACGGAAGACAGTACCACCAAGGGCATTTCGGATGGTTCCGTTGGGGGAAAGCCACACTGGACATGCAAGTTAGCCGAATTCAATTGTGTTAAGCTGACTACTGCAGGTTTCATTCGCTTTTGCTGCTGCTTGTTTCCCCTCATGCTGCTTTTCCTGCATGCCTCATGTATGCGGGGTTGCGATTGGCGGGGTGAACATCGAGGCGCAACGCGAACTAAAACAGGGTCGGACTGGGAATGAACTTACTCTGCTTCAGCTTGAACTCCTCGACACGAGCCTCATCGGGGGTGATGGTAGCACACTTAACACCGACGGAGTACTTCTTGATAGCCTCGGCGGCATCAATGGTGACCTGGTCGTTGGTCTCATCACGGTACTCAAGACCAAGATCATAGTACTTGAGGTCGATGTCGAGGTAAGGAAGGATGAGCTTATCCTTGATGACCTGCCAGATGATGCGGGTCATCTCATCACCGTCGAGCTCGACGACGGGGTTCTTGACCTTGATCTTCTGGTGGGAAGCCATTGTGCGGACGGCGAAGGGAGAGATGGTTTGAATGGCACCGAAGGAAGCTCGGACAGGGCGGATGGCGGATGAACTAACAGCGACACGGCGCAGCGAAGATGAGAGAAGCGATCGCTGAACGGAAGAGGCGAAGACAGCGGCGGGCATGATGGGCGAAAAAAAAGAAGAGGAAGAAGTTGGGGCTTTATAAAAGAGGTATAAAAAGGGTCTGGGTACGGTAAGGCAGCCAGGTACGGGAACTGGACTCGGGAATCGTCGCCGGAAGTTTGGCTCGACTTGGGACTTTCCTTTCCTTGAGTCGCTAGTCTAGTCGTTACAAATTGCAAGTGCAAGTGCCAGTGCCCAGCGCGGGGTGTAACTGCAACACGGACGGGCAAGCGGTTGGTTTGGGGTCGGAAGTGGAGCGTGGAGGTCGGAGGTCGGGTTCAAGAAGGTGCTTGGGGTGTGGTTTTGCACCTTCTAAACTTTCAACCGAGGATAGGTTTTCGGTTGATGTGCGGCGTCCGAGAGGAAAACCGACGATGCGACGGGGGAAGGAGAATATGGGGTAAGTGTTGGGCAGGCAGGTGTGATGGATGCGTGGTTTCCCCCCAATGAGACGGGTTGAATTTGATCAAGAGGCGCCGCTAGTCGAATTGGAAGCTGGGGAATTTCGTCAGGTGTTAGTTACAGATGCGCGCGTAAGCAGGAATGGGAAGAGGGGAAATGGTTTATGAGGCGATTCATGTTTTGTGTGTTTTCTTTTGCCTCTGGCCTCTGCCTTGAGGGGTGTGAGTTTTAGGACATGTTTGTCCTGACGGGACCACGAGGGCTTGGGTAGTGCATCTTTAATTCAGCAGAAACATGTATGATCCAATCCGAGATCAGATCTGTAGCATTTAGCTGCTAGAACTCTCAGATGAGGCGAATCTAGAAAAGGCCTTGCGGTCTTCTAAAGTGCTCATGAGGAATATCGTTGGTCAATGACGATACAACTATATCATGACACCTGTTGTGGCTGACAATTGACCACTGACAACGAGCGAAGCTAGGTAGCAACGACATGACATATAAAAGCTGCACTTACAAGACTCGATTCGATCGGAACGTCGTTTTCTTCTGGTGCTGAAGCTGTTGACGAGAAAACAATGTTGATGATGGAGAGATGGGATTTCAGCCAAAATCGAGAGAGAGAAATAGGAAGGACAAAGGAACATTCAAATCCAATTCTTCCGACAACGGACTGTTCTCTTTTCCTTTTAGCCTTGTAGGGTCCAAGGCCGAAGACGGATGATGCGGTGCGGGATATCAAACGTGGCTGACATGATCCTTTTAGACAATCGCATGCTGTGATATGACAGGGGTCGAGTCTCTCTATCTAAAGTGTCTACATATGACATTCTTGTCCAACATGAAGCTCAACTTGACCTCAATTGACCATTTCACGATGATTTTCGAGAGTCTCTAGACCCCTCGCAGCCTCAATTACGCCCCCCCAACTCTCAGGGTGTGTCTCGAGTATTCCTTTTCTCTTCCTGCCAGGTTCTTTTGGGGATAAGGCTCGGTACCTGACCGAGCTGGGGCACCGCATCACAAGCTGCAAGCAGAGAGAAAAAATGCCCAGCCAGTCCCAGCCTCGACGGTTAACACTAGTGTCGATGGGTTCCGCACTTGGCCCCCGGCTCAGTGGGGGACATCGACTACCGCCGGACGCTATGGCTGCTTGCTTGGCTTTAAATTAGGCGCTACATCTCGTGCATGACAGCTGCTCTCATTTTTTGCCTCATCTCGGTGTTACTGTCGCCGAGTGCGGGAAGCTTCTCAGTTGATGTTGATACGGTTACAGGTGGTCGACCTTAAAGCATGAGCCGGAAGTAAGCGGGTCCGATGCAAACCTCAGAACCTCGATCTGGTGTAGGTAGTATGATGATGCTCTGAGCTTCATATTGATTGATTTATATAAACCCTTTTGGCACACTCTATCAGGAATAACACCTTCCGGCCTCTTGTATCTCGGCGCGGAGCGCATCTCCGTTCTCCAACTCGGATCTCCGGTCAGGGTGTCCACTCTCCGCGCCGTCATCGGGGGATGATATTCGGTTGATGTCCGAGCTAAGGGAACGAGATACCGACACTCGATGCCGGGTTTTAGAGTCGGGATATGTTGTGATTGTGAGCTTCCGAATATAGTTCAACTCAGCCATTGCCTCTGGGTAAGCATATTTCCAACATGCTTCATGACAGGTATGTGTCTGGTATATGTTCCGTTGTTGAGTCGGATACGTACTTATTCCGCGGGAATCATCAGAGCCCAATTCACGGGCCCTCCGACATTGAAAGAATGAACTGGCATTTAAATACCTCATCCAGTCGAAACCAAGGGTTGCCATAGCAGCACCGAGATGTCCTTTCGTTCTCTCGTGCCTATCAAGCTCAGGGTAGAAGACTGTCATCTCATATTTCATGAAGTCTCGGAAACAAAACCGGAAACAGGTATGCCACAATGGCTGAAAATAATCATCGACATCCTTTCCGTTTATCGTCCCGGAATCACTTTCTATTCTAATATACATTCCTTACTTGGACATAGTCCACCCAGCAACACTGCAAACATCCTGCTCAGCTCAAACGTCAAAGATTTCACCAACGCCTTCGTTTCCTCCCCTCCTGTTCTCGACAATATCCAACCTCCATCCTTCCCAATGCTTAAGTGATCTCTTAATCTCCTTGATCCGCTCGATCCGTTTCTTTGACTCCTCCTCTTGCGCCTTGCGGAATGCATCCTCGTCAAAGTCCATATCGTCGTCCTCAAGGAAATCATCATCATTACCGCCGGCCAGAGCGTTGAGGCCACTCGTAAAAAAGTCGCCAATTCCTCCCCCTCCAGGTCCTGATTTCCTACGCTGAGTTGGAGACATCGCATGACCAGGGGAGAGGTCGACATCATGGAAACCTGGACTAATTGCCTCCAGTTCGCGACGTTTTTCAATCCATGCTCCACTTCGAAGCTCATGCACTTCGCTCTCCAGCGCTCGGATCTTTCTCTCAAGCTTCTGGCGTTCCTCGTCCTCAAGTTCATCAACACCTTCATCGTCTAATCCGCCGCCACCCTCCATAGACTTCCTGCTTCGTAGCTTTGCGTTTTCGCTCTCAAGCTTCTCAACCTGTGCCCTCAACTCTGTGACATCGTGTTCTGCCTTCTCCTTCTCCTTCTTGATCGCCTGTAACCGGGAATCTTGCTCCTTATGTAATGTAGTCAGGGTCGTCGCCTTCTTATCCAATGCCTCAACTTTCTTCTCCAGCTCATCACGAGCGGTCTTTACCTCTTCGAGATCATGCTCGAGAGTCTTGATCTTGGTCTCAGCACTTGTTCGTTCGCTACCTTCGCGGACTGCTTTCTCTGCTGTCCTCTCGAGGTTGTGCTTGAGGTCTTGTAGTTCGCGCTGAGCCTTACCCGCTGCAGCCTCAGCACGGGCTAGTTTGTCCTCCAGAGCAGTAACTTGTTCCTTTTCGGACGATGATCCACTGGCGTGTCGCTCTGCCTGTGCTCTGAGTTTCGATATCTCAATTTCCATAGACTCAATGGTTGCTGTCTTGGCCTCGAGCTCAGCCTTGAGATCTGCTGGAGGTGAGGCCACAGACATGGAAGGACGGTGGCCATGACCAGGTCCTCGCGATACCTGTTGTTGGAGCTGGGTGTTTTGACGTTGAAGCGAGGCGACTTGGCTCTTCTATGAAAGAGTTAGCGGATTGAGCGCGGTTGTGGTTGCATGCGTTGAAACCTACCAAACTATCCAAAAGCCCATCATCTTGTCCACCTGCCTTTTCTGAATCTTCACCATCGGCCTCTCGTAGGTCAGCCAATTCGTTTTCGGCCTTCTGCCATCGCTTCTCCGAGTCCGCTGCCTCTTTAGATAAACGTTTGTTCTCCTTTTCTAATTCTTCGATCCTGGCCATGTGCTTTCTGTAGATATCTGGAGCAGTTTCGCCATCGGGAGTGAAAGGGCTGACAGGCGCAGCACCTCCTGAGGTAACGGAGCCGGCACGAAATGATGTAGACCTCAGTTTCGACTGTTGGGCGAGAGAGGGGGTAGCGGAAGCCGAGGTCTCTTCGTCACTGCTGCTGTCCTCATCGCTATCGTCGTCTTCGTCGCTGCTCTCTTGGGTTTCCACCTTAAGTGGCTGCGCGGGTTCCTTAGCAGGTTGCTTCTCTTGAGCCTTCTTCTTGGGCTCCTCAACGGCTTTCTCTTCGCTGACTAGGGCGGCTTCAGCCTTTTCAGCGACGGGCTCGGGCGCAGCGGTTTCGGCTGGTTCTGATTTTGTTTGCTTTGCTGTTGGTGTGGCCTTCTTATTGTTCTTCTTCTTCAACTGCTCGACCTGTGTCTCAATGTTAGCGAAAGCAGCCAGGATAAGAAGGGAGGGGTAATCGAACACGCTTCTTGGCCGCAGCAATCTTCTCCTTGCGGGCCTTCTCTTCTGCGTCGGCCATGATGAGGTGCTATTCGGCTGAAGTGTATATAATTCAATTCTGTATGGGGTACGTTGTCGTTCTTGTTATTGAAATTTGTCGTCTTGGCGCTAGATGCTAATGGAGATGTAGCTCCACGTTCAGGGACTTGATGCAAAGGGAGCTTCCCGCGGTCATCACGTTGAAGCTTAGCTGGCCTGTGCATGCACTGTGTGCACGTGCCTTGGACCACTAATTAACACTGTATAGATGATCGTGTAAGTTCACGAAACACATTTCCCAGCATGAGATTGATAGTACCATGATGTATTATGCAGTATCAATAATTCTGAGAGGTTTCTTGATATAGAAATGTTTAGAATCTTATTGTACCGAACCTATATCATTCGGCTACGAATACCGCACGATGGCTTCGTGATGACAATCCATTGTATTTGTTCAATGAGTTCAACAATGTTACACTCGCCTATCTCGAGCTGTGACCGACCCGAAAGATCAATATTCTTAGACTTGTTTTGAATTGGTTGAGGCTATGGATTCTCTATCAGCCAAAAGATACTCAATATTCGGACGCTTACTGTGCAATCCAAAGTTGTCAAGTAAGCTTCCAATGCTAGAAACGGTAGGTACGATGTTGTTGATAACTGCCATATTGCATCAACTTTTCACGTGCCCCCATAAAATAATTAATCAAGGACGCATCTTCAGCACCTACCTAAGCCCCAAAACTTGAACATACACTGAAGGGCTGATCCCATAACCCACGATGAACTGGACTGAAGGCGCTCTCGCCCGCCATTCTCGCCGAAAAGGCTGGGATAAAGACGCTGCCCGACAAAAACAATACTTTGCTAAAGCAAGAGCGAGAAAGAATGCACCAGCTACAAGCAAGGGCCTTGATATTTCATCCTTCATACCTGATTATATTCCACAGCCAACGTCATCTCAGGGTCGTCAGTCGAACTCCTCGACCCCTCGCCGGAAGCAAAGAACACCAAGAGGAAAGCTTATACACAGGCAGTCTGAGACAGAAAACTCACACAAGAAAAGAAGCGGAAGAGAGAGAGAGCCACATATCGGAAACCAGGGGCCAGAAGCTGAGAGCTCTCTGACAAGTCCGCAAGACAAAGACAAGCAAGAGTTGGACATAGAGACCAAAAGACGCAGGCTATTAGAGAAGGCTGACTGGGCCGGCGTCATTACTCAAAAGCCTGTAACGGTTGACTTCTCTCAGCAAATGGATCGGTCCACAAAGTTGCTTGCGAAACCAACCTCCAGGAGTGGCCACCGATCGATATACAGTCCTGACCCGAAGGATCAACTCAGCAAAAGAACCTTAGGTCGACTTTCGGAGAACGACATTGAGATTAATATTGGGAGTCAGAACCTGCGATGGAGTAGGGGTAGGAACTCAGTCAGAAGCTATGCAACACGACAAGATTTTAGATCCCGTCTCGAGATCCCACAATCCGATAATGCAACGAGCCAAGCGTCTCTATCTTCCTACCAACAACCTCGCAGTCTTCGTCATCATCGGGAGAGGCCCCCAAGAGCCCACGACTTTCATGTATCTCAAACCCATGACGAACGAAGTAATCCACTCACGAGCCTTTCATCTGTAGCACAATCCCCGGGCCAGGAGGAAGGGTTAGCAAGAGGAAATGATGAACCAAGATACGTTGTACAAACTCATGCGCCTATCATCCATCAACCTCAGCCAACTCGGCGACGACACCAGGTCATTGAAGCTAAGTCACCTGAGCTGGATGAAGGTGCAAGTACCGTAGCTGTTCTTGGTACTCCAAGACCTTCTGATAGGCTCACGGCCGAAGACATGCAATGGAACATGTGGTTGGCATCAACAACCAAAGGGAGACAACGGCAGTCCGTTCAGTCATGTCGAGATAAGGGGCTTCAAAGACCCATCAGCCCAAGTCTAAGCAACTATATGAACACCCTCAATGACAAGTCGCATTCAGAAGATCTGATAAGCAGCGAAAACCAAGGACAGAACTCATCACATGCGAACGAGGAGCCACAACCATGGTCATCGGAAACGTATCCATCTAGCATACCTCCATCGGAGAGCCAACACGAGACATTAGACGACGAACAAGAGCTACCCGAGCTTCAAGCAAGAGAGCAATTTGCTGATATCCCGCCAGCAACAAGTCTTTATGTTCTTCCTAAAAGCTCGAGCTACGAAAGAAGTGAGACTAATCTCAGAACTAGAAGCGACCTGGTTCTCCCAATGGGCTCCTTCATGCCTGTTACTCCCAATGTTCAAGACCTACTAGATCTCTTGGCTACTAGCGAGGAACAGCAGGAGCCAGATATTGAGGACCAAACACAACAAGAAACAACACTAAATGCTGACGACGAAGACGAAATTTGGAAGAAGTTTGTTCTTGATAACGATAGCGCCGAGACCAGCCGAGAGGCTCGAGAGGAGGCACATGAACAGACAAAATGCGCACTGGGTTTGAAGAAGCCAAGTGTTCCCCATATGTTTGTAGAATCATCTTTGCCTTCAGGCTCGAGCGCACCGCCAAGCGATATCGCAGAACCCCCTTCAGCATCCCGAGGAGAAACACCAACAATGGAAGGACGTAACTTTATTTTGGCAGATGACCAAATTCAAGATATACCGGGCGTAGAGCTGGAAGCACCGTCATCGGAGACCGCGACCGACTCTATCATTGCTCAACCCGCCTCGCCTCGACCGCTGCATGCCGAGTTCAAGTTCCATCAACCGCAGCTCTTTGTTGGTCGATTAGCTAGTGACGTCCCCTCCACCGAATCACCAGTTTACTTGGATGCGCCACGGAGCAAGGGAAGGCGGCAACGATCTAGAAGGCGCAGGGATAAGGGGCGGCCTGATTTCCGCACTATGCCAAACTACAATGACGATCCAATCGAGGAGGATTGACTTTGGGGATTCGGAGATAAGATGATTGACGGAAAGTTAGCTGGAACCCTCAAATCAGCCACTTTCTCCAAAATCAGATCGATGTTTTTCGAAAGATGTATGTAAACAGACCAAATCAACAAGACTTGTTCTCTTTCCCCCAATGATGCATATTTCTTCCTACGCTTTAAGCTGATTTGAAACCTTATTCATCGGACCGGGTGAAGCAATTGCAACCCTGAAAGATTTGGAGCATTCTAGCGCGTCAATGCAAAGTGAGTCAGAAGACATCCAGGGACTCCAGACGAGAAAAGCCGCAAACTACGTATTTGGTCACGAGCTGGAAATGTACTGCGCCATATGGCGCAATGCTACCTGGGGAAGACATCCACTACATTTGAGCTATGGCGGGGAACACAGTACAACATCCACGTACCTTGGACAGGGGCCCTTTAGGATGGATCAGCCTTCTGATTGCAACTCGTCCCTTGTCTCGTCACACATACTCAAGCCAGGGGAATTACCACATTAGATGTGTGTCACATTGAAGGGTAAAGAGATAACAACAATTCTAACATTTCCGAGGTAGGACACTGTATGTATCATGAATCATATGTACATGTAAAATACAACAAGGGTGTATACAGAAAAAGAGATCCTCTAAATGCGCCAGAAACCAAAACTGTATAGAACGAACAAAACTCCCACCGTCTATGTAAAGAACACCAGCCTCTAATAAATACGATCAACCTCATATATCATCATAAACGTCACTGCGTGATCATCCGTCCAACAACCAAGACGTCTTATCTCGGTGCCTTCAGTTGGTCCTGGACCCCAGTAAGACCCCAGAAATCTTAGCCAAGAAAGGAAACTCGAAAGAAGGAATGGAAGCATGACAGAAGCATCGTGCATGACACACACAGCCACGCTGAAATAATCCCCGCAAACAGCCCCGCTTCTAGAACAATTCTCTCAAGTAAGCCTCAGCGTAATGCAACCTCCCAGTGGGGATAAGATCTGCGGCGCATAGGCGTTTTTGCTGATTCTGAGAACGTCTTAGAGAGTGCGAGTGTGGATGGCAGGAATGAGGAAGGGAAAAGGCCAAGGCTGAGAAAGCCTGGCATCGCAGACTGTCGCAGAAAAGGGTTTCCTCTGCATGTCTGTGCAAAAAAAAAAAAAAAAAAAAAAAAAAAAA
>JABSTL010000333.1:213-39789 GCA_013759095.1 Fusarium sp. NRRL 29148
GTACTATTGTGGTCCCGTACTGTACAAAGGCTGCTACTGAATTTCTAAGAGGCTGAATAGAGGCTATCTAGCTATTCCTACCTTTTAAGATATCCTGATTTATTGCTAGGGGTCTTAAGATAGGTATCTCTTAATGTACTATACTTGCTACTTAGCTGTAAGTCAGAGGTACCGTTACGTAGTGATCTACAATACGCGATACATTTCTAGCCCCTGCAACCTGTACTGAGCTTGACATGAGCTTTAGTTTAGAGATGAGGGTACTGACATGGGAAGTGGGAGGGATTCTTGTTCCGTCCGTTGAGGGGTCCTTTTCTTTTCTTTTCTTTTCTAGGGGTTTAAATGTCTGTCTGTAATATCTTGTTGCCTTCCGTGTCCGTGGGCAATCCGTTGTGACAGGTGACACTGCATTTTCCGTACACTATCAATCATCCATCGGCTGTTTCACTCTGTCTCTGTCACTATCTCTCTTTCCTTTCTTTTTTTTTTTTCCTTTTTGTTTACTGCCATTGCCATTCATTCATTCATTCATTCATTCTTCTCCTTTGCTGATCCCCTTTCTGAATCACCTTGTTTCCCTCTTTTTTCTCCCCCGTGGCTTTCTTTTTAGCTCCTGTCTCTCCTTTTTCCCAGACACACTCAATCTAGGCATGCTGTTAGTTCATTCCAGGCGCCCTCCATTCATACCATCATGCCTCAACGGTCTCAGGGGGTAAAGCAAGGGTCGCAACCCTTCCTACGCCACCAGGATGTCTCTTCCTACCTCTCCGCGACCAAGAGAGCTCTTTATCTTCTCATCTCGTCACTTCGCAGGCTCCTAGCCTTCACCCGACGCATAACCACATTCTCTCACATCATGTCGGAATCTTCACGGCCCATGGCCTTTGCGGCGAGATTTCTCCCAATCGTATTTTGTCTGGTCTTGCTGGGCTCGTTGACGTTCCACAATGTCTATTCTTCGGATGATCCGTATCGATGTAGAGCGCTGCTGGGCGAGAGTGAACGGAATGGAAGCTGGATCCATGCTCCGGATGAGACAGGTGCGAGGAAGCCCTTCACGAATTGGCAGCCTGATGGTTGTATGCTGCATCATTACACTGCGCAGGATATAAAGGATTGCATGGGTGATCGCCATTTGGTCTTTTCTGGCGACTCGACGACACGACAGATATACTGGGGCACTGCGCGACTGGTAATTCATGCCCGTCTGCATCTGCGCATTGTTCTGCTACTGACTGGTAATTAGTTGGATCGTAAGAAGGCCATGGAGGGCCGCAAGAAAGCCAAGCCTCACCGAAGCTACAACACAACCTTCAATGGCGTCCGAATGCTGCACATCTGGAACCCGTTTTACCATACTGAACCAGGCCACCCTCTCCGAGAACAGCTCGAACGAATCAGCGAGGACAAGCACAAGCAAGGCCAGATCAAAGAGTCCGCTGAAGAGAAAGCGAAGCGAAAGGAAGTGCACCATGGCTCCGATCCTGGCCTCATCATGCTGGGCGCTGGTGCTTGGTACGCCGGTAACTTCTTCGGCAATGAGTCTGACAAGCGATTCGCCGTGGCCCTCGACAACATCACCGACATCCTCCATTTGGGAGACCTCACCAAATGGGGCACTGGACCAATGGACCCCGTTGAAGGAATTGGTAATGAAGTCTTCCTCGCTCCTGTCGCACCTCCCTACTACAATGAACTCCCCAAGTCCCGCACTGGACCTAAGGGTATTCACAAGGGCGAGGTCGAAAACATTGATAAGGTCATCTACAGCCAGGAAGAGGAGCACAATCTCCGTCTGCTCCGAGCATTCCCTCAACTCTCACTCAATCAGCCTGAAGCTATCGTCGACAGAACACAGACTGGCTTTCACGTCATTGACACCGTCGCTGAGATCAAAGCTAACATCCTGCTCAATGCCCGATGCAACGCCAAGCTTGATCGAATGAACGGATATCCTTACACTCGAACCTGCTGCACAGACTACCCCACGCAATCATGGGTTCAGATTGCCATTCTCGGGTTCACTATTCTCTATGTCATCGCGTGCATCTGCTACGAAGGTGTCACTCTCGTCTCGTCCATCGAGATCAAGTGGCTCGATATGAAGGTTGGAATGTTTGCTGTCTCTCTTCTCTACTGTTTCGCTGCCGACCGTACCCATCTGTTCTCCAAGGGTATGAAGGAGTTTATTCCTAATGAGTTCTACCTTCTGATCTCAATCTGCCTCATCATTGCCGGCCTCACCATCCGCAAGACAAAGTTCCGTGCGCCTCGTCTTCCAGTTACTGAGGGTGCCGCCGTCCCTACCACTACCACTGTGACGATTAATGAGGATGCCGGCGTCCTCTCACGAGATCAGACTGAAGAGTGGAAGGGCTGGATGCAGGCTTCCATTCTTGTTTACCATTGGACCGGTGCAATCAAGAATCTACCCATCTACACCTTTATCCGATTGCTTGTCGCTGCCTACCTGTTCCAGACTGGATACGGACATACTATCTACTTCCTCTCAAAGAAGGACTTTTCATTCCGTCGTATTGCAAGTGTCATGCTACGCTTGAACATGCTGAGCTGCGTCCTTCCTTATGTCATGGGAACTGACTACATGTTTTACTACTTTGCGCCTCTTGTCAGCTTCTGGTTCATGGTCGTGTATGCCACCATGGCCATCTGCTCCGGCTTCAACGATAGTGTCAAGATCGTCACGAGCAAGATCTTTGCCTCTTTCATCATCGTCACAGTCATCCTCAACTTCACCCCTCTCACTCAATGGGCTTTCGCAATCCTCGAGGTCGTCTTCCGCATCAAGTGGAACCTCGACGAGTGGATGTTCAGAGTCACTCTTGATGGAGCCATTGTGTTTGTCGGCATGCTTGCTGGTGTCGCGCAACAGCGACTCGACCGTGATTCTGCTTGGTACACCAACTTCAAAGCTGCCATTATTCCCTCCGCACTGTCAATCCTTGGCTATGCTTACCTCTGCACATACACCGGCGACAGAAAGGTCTATATCATGATGCACCCGGTCATTGCGGCGGTGCCTATCCTTGCCTTCATCGCTCTCCGCAACGCTACCGCTACCATGAGGAACTACTACTCTACTGCCGCAGCGTGGCTCGGTCGATGCTCTCTTGAGACATTCATCCTTCAGTTCCACGTCTTCCTGGCCGCTGACACCAAGGGCGTCCTTCTCTTGGATATCTTCAAGGGCGACGCCAGTCTTCTCAATGACCGCTGGCGAGATCTCGCAGTCATTGTCCCCGTCTTCTTCTGGGTCAGTCACCTGGTCGCCGAGGCATCCGGCAGGATCGTCAAGCTCATCCTCGGTGAGGCCAAGCCAAAGCAAGGCATCCCAGAGATTGTGGAAGATGATGAAGAGGCTGGTGAGCTGAAGATTGTCGAGCCTGTATGGGAGAACATGCCCATGCTCAACAACGTCCACTTGGACCGCGCAAAGGACTTTGCCAAGTCTTTTACGACTGGACTTCACATGCGTGTCGCAGGCATCCTTGGAGTGATGTGGCTGCTCAACTGGGTAAGTTAACTTCCGTTGCTGCTTTGAAGGGTGATGCTAACAGATTGCAGTTGTATTAAAGCGCTAAGGCGTTCATTTATGGCTCTTAGAGGGCGTTTTCTGTTTCGGTTTGTTTGGTAATTAGGTGTACATGGGTCCTGTAGACTTGAATATAGAAATTGAGGCTCAATATCTTATGATCATACTTATGTCTTCAATCCGTAGCTTATGCTTCCATATGACAACGACACTGGAGTCAGCGTCATCACAAAACAGTCTCTTCCTCAATCATCCCAGCCCACTTCCAACAGGAATTCCACAACAGCTCCCTCTTATGGAAATCTTTACATGCAATGTCCTCTTCCTCCCGTCTGGCCCCCATGAAATATCCTTTCGCCCCCTTGAATTCCTCGCCAACGCTCAGCTCAACCAGCTCTCGGCCTGATTGCGCTGCTGGCCGCATAGTATCGGTGAAGTGTCGAAGAATGGGGAGTGATATAAGCACAAGACTAAAAGCAAACCTCATAAATGGCGTCTGGATCCTGTGCGCCCGGGAGTCCACCATGCCGCCTGGGTCCATTGCTATTGCTGTGATACCAGAGAGTTTGGGATTCTAGTTTGTCAGTTTGAGTACATTCAGTCAGTGATCATAGCTTACCTTCTCAAGCTTAGCATTGAGATCATGCATGAACATGATATTCGCCAGCTTCGAGTTTCCATACCGATGGAATCCTCCGTCATACTCTTTTCCCTTCTTATCTGGCCTGGGCTTTACTAAAAGCTCAGCATCCTCTGGAATACCAGGTCGTTGCTTGAAAAGCGGGTGTGAACGAGTTGTATAGTGCGTATCCGAACCAAGCATCACAATCTTCCCATCTCTCGCCATACTCCCAATCAATTTGAGCACCAGAACAAAATGAGATAAGTGATTAACCTGGAACGTCCTCTCAAAGCCATCGGGAGTATAAACCTGCTCTTTAAGAGACATGGTGAAGGCGTTGCAGATGATGGTTTTTATAGGTGGTATTTCGCCTACAGCTATTCTCTTTGCTGTGTTTTCGGAGAAGGTTCGTACGTTTGAGAGAAGAGAGAGGTCGAGGGCTTCGATGGAGGATTTGGAGTGTGAGGAGAGGATGGTGGAGAGTTGGGAAGTGTTAGGGTCGGAGTCAGATGCATTGCGGACTGTTGCGAGGATGGTGTATGATGGATGGGTCTTTATGAGATGCGATATATATGCGATGGCCAGAGAGCCATTTGCCCCGGTTATGATGATTGTTCCCGTCATGTCGATGGTGTAAGTCGTGGGCTGCTGAAGGCTATAGCAGGATTTTGTACAATCATGCTAACATTGTTGATGAAACTGGACAGAGAGAATCATTATTATTACAGAGCGTCTCTTGCATTATTTATATATATACGATTCTATGGCTCTTCTGGTTTGAGTTGCGATTTCACCAGGGAATCCTTTCGCTTGGCGGAGTTGGCTGGAGTTCCGGGTAGGTCGGAGTTCCGTGGAATTCCAGGCATTCGCGCTCCGGATAGCTGATTCTACGTGTTAGATAGCCGTCGAGTCAATAATACTCAGTTTCAAATTCTATCAATCCTTTAACACTATGTCGTTGATTGTCCACAGACTAGTCCCGTTATCCAAGCTTCGTAACGGTTGGAGCCGTTGGGTTCGTTAGCTAGTGACGTTCCATAGAAGCTACTTTAACATTAAGGTTATGTATGGTATACTTCACGCTTACCTACCCTTAAGAGCTTCAGAGCCCTTTATATCAGCATTCTCCGAGCTTAGGGCCGGGCCACAATGTCGTGGTTCAGCTTCAATAACGTCACATTCTTGATTGACCAATGACCTCACTATTATCATTATGATCCACATCGCGAGTCTCCAAAAGCCGACGCCCATAGCCGCTCGGCAACTGATGACAAATCCCATAACCGACGATCAAACAACTAATAGTTATATAGTCCCAAAAACTAAGGATTCAGAATAACTCCAGGACAACTCCAACATGGCGGATCGAATTCGATATAGCAAGCCTCAGCTCGAGAAGTACTATGATCGGATTGCCTTCCCGGCATCTGATCGCCAGTACGACATCAGGAACCTCTCATCTAAAGATCAACAGTCCTACCTCGACACTTTGACAAAACAACAAATTCTCGCAGTTCCCTTTGAGAACCTTACTCTTCACTACTCATGGCATCGCACCGTCGACGTTAACGCTGATCATCTCTACGATAAGATCGTGGATGAGAGGCGAGGCGGTTATTGCATGGAGAACAACACTTTTTTCAACACTGTTCTTCTCTCTCTGGGTTATCATACCTATATGGTTGGATCAAGAGTCTTTAACCCTGATATTGGGAGATTTGGGGGTACTTCGCATTGTCTCAGCTTGGTTATTATCAATGGGAAGACATTAGCCGTGGATGTTGGATTTGGGGGACGGAATCCGACCGAACCGTTGGAGGTTGAGCATGAACGTGTTCATACAGGATCAAGTGGCTTTCAAATGCGATTGCGGCATGATATCATCGCACAAAATGTCAGCACCCAAAAGCTCTGGATATACGAATATCGATCCCGGGATGGTGGCGAGTGGGTTCCCCAATGGTGTTTCATGGACTTTGAGGTTCTGCCAGAAGATATCCGAGTTTTCAACTTGTCTCCATCCAAAAGCCCTTCAAGCTTCTTTACTTTCAAGGTTGTCAGCGTGCAGTTCACTTCTGAGAAGGAGGATTATTCAGATGGAAGCCCTAGGGACTTGAGAAACGTGGGCGGTAACATTGATGGTGCCTTTATCATCGATGGGGATGTTTTCAAGTATAGAAAGGGTGGAGAGACTAAGTGGGAAAAGACTTTCAAGACTGAAGATGAGAGGTTGGATGCTCTGAGGAAGTATTATGGTGTAGAGTTAACCAAGGAGAACCAGAGGGCTATCAGTGGAACAGCAGGTGCTATATCATACCAGAGAACTGGATCGTAGCCATCGGTATCAGAACATATACTTATCTCTCGGACATACAATTTCTTACCGATAAGCTTCTTATTATACAAGCCATGATTGAAGATATTGTAATGAAATGGACTATCCTACACCATAGGTATATCGAAAAGCCAGTCCATCCATCACTGAAACTCAATGTCATCCAAAAGCGCCCACGCAGTTGAAGGACTCATCTGAAAACCACCCTCATAGGACACATCCCCCTTCGCCAACGTAGTGCGGTAAACCTGGCCCTTAGCCCTTCGATCCAACTGATGAGAAATAGATAGTATTGTTTCAAACGGCTCTTTCGGCAGATATTGCATAACACCATCAAAAACTCCAAAACAGCTATCCAAAAGCTTTCGATCCTGCGTGACGAGATCGTGGTCTGGAAACTCAATCATATTGACTATGATGAGGATCAAGCATGGGAGTGCGGTGCATGTATGAAGCCTATCACGTCTGTCAGTGCTGGGAGTATAAGAAGCTCGAGGGGCTTACCATAGGATATACTCTGTCAGTTTTGCCGAACTGATTAATCCCAAACAAACTCGAGCATTGCCAACGCATTCGTCCCATCCTGCTGGTAAAGGCGTAAGCTCCGCTCTTTTGACCTCCCCATCAACGTCGTCGCTGATATCTATCACCGCAGGTGAGAGATAGCGCCTCACTCTGTTAATCCATGTATCTTCAAAGGTGAATATGGAGTGAATTTTGATCCGAGTCTCAACATGGCGAGACCATAGGTTCGCCATCATATCTCTCGCTAATGGGGATGTGGATAGCCTCTTGTCAATACCCCC
This sequence comes from Fusarium sp. NRRL 29148, assembly GCA_013759095.1. Taxonomy (NCBI): domain Eukaryota; kingdom Fungi; phylum Ascomycota; class Sordariomycetes; order Hypocreales; family Nectriaceae; genus Fusarium; species Fusarium sp. NRRL 29148. The sequence goes on from JABSTL010000333.1 coordinate 7,530, forward strand.
TGTGGTGCGAAGCTCTGGGGGTATTTCGTCCACCCATTCTTTAAGCAATTCTTCTATTAGAGCGACTGATCTCGTTTTCGTTTCTGGTGTGAGGGTATGGGACTTTTGGCTGTAGAGAAGATCGTGGGCTTTTCCTTGGATGAATGCAAACTTGGCGCATGAGCGGAGGTAGTTAAACCGAACGGTGTCTGTTGATGAGGTGATGATACCAAGATTATCTTCAGAGTTCTCTTCAGGTAGGTCTATGTCTGTTTCACAGTCGGGCTGGTGATATGGGCATTGAGACCTTTGAGCCATTTCCTGCTGGACGTTATTATCATGGGTGCAGTTGGCGAGTTCAACGTACCCTGTCGTAGATGTATGTGAGCCAGAACAAACGAGTTCTATGCGCCTGTTCCGATTTCGAGAGTCCTGCCAATGCCTTCTTTAAGTTCAACCGTAAACTTTGCGCAAGCCGAATGACACTGCCAATTAGAACAATAGCAAGTTGGACCTCTGAAGACCCTTGGAACAGGATCACCATGCCCAGAAGCACTTGTAGACCCATCAAGTCCTGACCTTGCATCATTAGCTCTGACATGACAGAGCGCACATTTCGAATGCTCTGGGAAAACGCAGGGTCATCCATTGTCTTTCCCTCCAGGATGCGATAATTGATAGTCAAGGCGACATTTATAGCAGCCCATGCGACCGTGGAGCGCTTGGTGGATGAACAGTACCAATCAAGAAGCATGCGCATGAATGCATTTTCTTCGAATAGTGGGATTATAGTGTTGTAATTGCGGAAATAGTTGTCTACGAGTGGGAGGACGTCTGATAGAGGAGCGAGCTCGAGCTGATCTGAGCCCGCAGCCTTGGTCAATTGAGGTGCGGCATTTGAGATGGCTGTAAGTTGGCAATGGGATATTTCAAGCGGTGTCTGAATTGGCGAAATGCCCCAACTATTCGAAGATCCAGAAACATCAATATCGCCGAGAGGAATGTCGAGTCCTGGCTGTGTTTGCGGTAGTCCAACGGTTCGCGCCCCAAGCGCCGTCAAGAGAGCCTCAATGTTAGCTAAACGCTCTTCAAGAGCGGTCATACGGTCGGGTCTTTGCCATCATTAACAACAACGAAAGTCAGCTGCATTACAGGTACCTACTGTGTCTCATATTGGCTTGAGGGCGCCGGAGTGATCCCGCCATTCCGATGCGCTTTTCTTCGACTTGTTATAGTCGTCTTGCAGGTAACCGCATATAGTGTACAATTTGAGCATGTCGGTTTGCGCCCGTCGCACTTAATTTTCCGCGACACGCAGTAATCGCACGCTACAGAACGATATTAGACATTTTCCATATAATATCTTGCGTTATCGTACCTCACCTTTTCGTCTACTTGATTGCGCTGTCTCCATTTCGATTCTTGATTGAACAGATCTCAATTGATTAATCCTCGACTGTTACTGACAGGTTGTCGGATACGGCGCAGCGGAAAGCCCGCCAAACTCCGCTGCACTAACAGGGGCTTTCGGGGGTTCTAGCCTCTAGGGTGCCTTGATATGGGCTTGAACCTTGACAATTTAACAATCTCCTGAAAATCATCCCTTATCGCGGCGAAATGTGAGGATATCTATGATGCTACCGAATTTCATGTTTGCGCTAGAGGATAGTTGATATCTGATATATCCTGCTATCTCAGTTTTTCTCTCATCACATTCTGAGACTTCAGTGGCGGAACGCGGACTTGGCGTCTGGCGGAAAATAATTTAAACGCCCCGGAGGCGACAAAGTGCGGGGATGGATTGTATCATGGATCTCACTCTGGCTGTGCCTCACTCAACAAATTCCCCTTCAATCTCCAGTTTAACAAACAAACTCCGTTTTATTGCGTCCCAAGCGCGAAAGCCAAGTTCTCTAGCTTGGGTGTTTCTTTCTAATCGCGTATGTCGCGTGTCGTGTCTAACTTGATCTATCGTTTATGTCTATCACAATTGTCTATCATAGCCTAGCGCTTTACCTTGCTTTGCTTTGCTTTGCCTCAGACCAGTACGAGTGCGAGTACCAGACCCGGAGCACTAGTCCTTGTTCCATCGCATGGCGCCAGGTCGGGCAGGGTCGTGCTCGACGTACTTGAGCGTGCCGAAGATGGTCCACAGCTGGCCCAGGAAGCTTCGGTCGTCGTGGCAGTAGTGGTCGCCGATGACGGGCTTGATGGCCTCGGTGGCCTCGTCAGCCTTGTAGAAGGGGATCTTACTGCGAGGTGTTAGATGTGAATTGGTGTCATTGAGACAGGTGACTTACGGGAAGAGATGGTGAACAACGTGCTTCTCAATGATGCCGTGGAAGAGGTGCTTTCCGATGAAGCCAAACTCACGGTCGACGGTGGCGAGAGCTCCCTTGACGTAGGTCCAGCCCTCAGCGGTGTAGTGAGGGAGCTCGGTGTGGTGGTGGTGGAGGTAGGTAATGGCGACTAATCAATTAGCGAAAAGTCGACCGATACGATTGACCTCAAACTTACCGAGCCAGTGGTGAACCCACAGGTAGGGAACAAGGTAGAGGAAGAGAATGGTCGAAACACCAACTTGCTTGGAAGCAAAGTACAGAGCAGTTCCCATAAGAGCAAGACCGATATCGGAGATGAGGATGAAGATGGCCTCGTTGGGACGGAAAACAGCGCTAGTAGGCTCGAAGTGACTGACTCGGAACCACTTGGAAAGGCCAGTCTTGGGCTCCCACTGCTTGCTGCCCTTGCCGGAGCTAGCGTTGAAGAAGAGATACGCCTGCCATCCGAAAAGCTGGTGGAAGATGAGCTTGACCATCTGAGCAGCGGGGGTGTCCTCAACAAGCTCAGCGACGTCAATGCCAGCAATCATGAGCGACTTGGAAGGCTTGGGCTCAGTCTTGGGGACGAAGGCCATGTCGAGATCCATGTGGCCGGTGAAGCGGTGGTGGCGATGGTGAGAGTACTTCCAGCTGAAGTAGGGGACGAGGAGGAACGAGTGGAGGAACCAGCCGGTCACATTATTGACCTTTCCGTAGAGAGAGAAAGCACCGTGGCCGCACTCATGGCCGAGAATCCAGACACCGGTGCAGAAGAGACCCTGGACGAAGCCGTAGACCATCCATGCTGCGACGCGGAGGGTCTTGTCGGGGATGCTGGGGATGTAGGTGAGAGCAGCCCAGACGAGGGCAGAGACCATGGCAAAATCGCGGAAGACGTAGTAGAACGAGGTGACGAGCGAGGGCTGGAAGCAGTGCGCGGGGATGGCATCCTTGATGGTCTTGATATCGGGGAACACAGGTTCAGACTTGGCCTCAAGAGTGACCTGGGGATGAGTTAGAAGTGCGACGAGGGGAGCTGAGCTGAGCTGAGCTGAGCTTCTTGACCGACTTACCTTGGGGAGGTCCTCGACCACAACAGTGGTGGCAGTTCGCTGTCGAGTCGCCATTGTTACTAACGTATGCAGAAGATGCAATTGTCAAAGCAAGCAAGATTCACTCGAGAGGAAGAGGAAGAAAGTTTAAAGAGGAGGAGAGAAAGAGAAGAGGCGGGGGGTGACGGGGAGAAGAAAAGGTTCCCGCCCCAACAAAGCTCTCATATTATTTATTCCTACCTAGCTAAAAGGTACCGATACCAGACCTCGTCTCAGGATTACGGCTCTTGACCTAATCCGAAATAGCATGGATACGAAAAAAAAACTTCTGAGAATTTAGAGAGACCGCCCAAAAACTTCAGGGACCCATGAATAGGGGTCCAGAACTTGGACTCGTGGCAGGCCAATCACGGCCCCACGATGTGCGGGAGATCATGGAGAGTTGAGGGAGACGTGTTCACGATGTGGAGCAAACGAAAAAGGACCCTTAAGCTGTGAAGTGAGCTTAGCACAGAGGTTAACCGAGTGGGTTCTTTTCTTGCAAGGGAGCCTTGCTGCTTTGCTATACAGTGCTAGGTACAATTTTGTTGAGAGCTCTTTCAATTGCGGTGAGAGATCGCCTCTTTCTGATACGAAAGGCTAAATGCCAGAGTAGGCCAGAGAGAAGAGGCAATTTCGAGAAGACAAGATCTAATCTCACATGCTTGTCTTGGGTTCCTGAAGAGAGGAGAGTGGAGCACCCAAACTCATCTCGCAGATAAGGGTCTGACCTTTCGTGAGTGGCTGAATGGTCACGTTATTTAGAGCGCCGCAGAGAAGACTTCTGGAACAAGAGTTGTTCCGCTAACAAATACAAATTTGAGAGGTTTTTTTTTTCTGTGGTGCTGATTGAGTCGCGTAGGACGGACCAAGGGAGCTTTTGTGGACTGGGGCCAAGGTTAAGCGCCTCTTCTCGAGTCAAGCCTGTTCGAGTCAAGGTTTCACATGTTGACAATGATTCAATGCTTCCTTCATGCTTCATGCGTGGAGGTGAGCTTCCATGCAGAGCTGGAGGCAATTGAGAGACGAGGTAAGAAACGCAAACGCGGCCGAGGTCATAAGAGACGATAATATCGGCATTTTTCGGATAAAAGAAAGGCACCTTGAAGTTAAACCTTACGCAAATTGACGATGAGCTCAGGAGACTTTTGCTCTGACTCCCAACTCATGGGCCTTTGATTGGTCTTCTGAGATCCCAGCTCGGAGACCTCAAACTCTTTTACCTGAGCATTCATCATCATCTCTGCATGCATTAAACGCTTTGTTTAGGCGTCAAACGGCCTTATGAGGCCTTTATCATGCTTGGTACTTTGTAGCGCTACGTTTCCAGTGCTCACTCGTCAACGGTCATCGCTCCCCGAGGTTCATGTGATAATTGATGCCATTCTATTATTCGTATGCCGCTTAAGGGCTGATCTCTACTCCGTATCTTTATGTTTAATGCGATGCGTGCACTATGTACTATACCATGTAAAAGAAAATCCAGTCCAGTAACAAACAATGAGTACCCTTGCCAATTGGTCTTTGCGCCTGTTCATCTCATCCACGAAACCATGGGCTCCCTCCCTCTTATGTATCAGCCCCTCGTACATTATCGTAACAGTTCATTTCGTTATTATGCCCCCATCTCATTTCTAGAAAATGAATGAGCACACAAAGACCAGGCATGTATAAATAGTAGTAGTCGTGTATTCCAACTCGAACCACGCAGCCTGACCGCCAAAAGCAATCTTCTTGCTCTGGGGCGTGGGATGCGCCACCTGCGTCTTTGGATCTCTGTTCAGCAAGTCCTCGCGGTCGGGCATGGCAGGCGGGTCGATCGCGTACGAGATCGGTGTCCAGAGCGAACTGCAGATGAAGAGGAAAGTGAGAGGTGGCCAGAATGCGTGGGTGAGAAGGGCGGTGAGTGTGTCGCGAACAGTGTGAGTCGTGACGAATGATCGGAACGATGTGAGGACCACAGCGACGAGGGTCAGGTACACAAAGGCCAAGTGGAAAAGAGCCATGTAGTTGATGAGAATGCCCCAGAGTCGTCGAAACATGTTCTTTCGGAGTTTGGCGTCGCGCTCGTTAAGGGCTGAGCCGAGCGAACCTGTTGGCTTGAAGGCTTGAGTTTGACCGCCGAGCCATGTTGGCAGAATGAACGATCGGATGAGGCAGAGCGCGATGTAAGGAGACATCCAGAGCTGGTATCGCGAACCTCGCTGGCCGGTGTGATAACCTGCGGGAATGAAGAGAGCAAACTCGCAGATGCGGTTAGAGATGACGGATGCGAAGCACGCACGGATCAACCATCGAAGCTGCTCATCGGTAGCATAGGCCACAAGAGGCTTCTGCATGATCAGGATAATCGGAATGGCGAAGAGCGAAATGGTGAGCAAAATGGTGTACATGCTCAGCGAGGCGTACAGGAATCCAGAGAATCGCTGAGCGGTGGTCATCTGGCGAACCTTGTCGCCCCAAAGACAAAAGTTCAACTTGAAAGAGGTATCGACTGTTCCGATAGCCCATCGCGTTCGCTGCTTAAGATGGCCGCCATAGTCCTCAGGAACGGTACCAAACTGCAGAGGTTCGTGGATGAAAGCCGTCTTCCAGCCCTTACCGAGCATGAGAGTCGATGTAGCGACATCTTCAGCCAGGGATCCAAGAGGAAAGTTACCAATCTCGTCGAGAGCCTCACGACGAGCGACGTAGCCTGATCCAGTGCACCAAGCGACACCTAGAGCGTCCTTGATGGGCTCAATAACGTGGACGAAGAAATCGAGACTTTGGGCCAGAGGATCCGAGGGAGGGGTGTTGTAGAAGAGCTGAGGAGGGCATGCAAGAGCCATCTTGGGGTCGATGAGCATGTGAGGAAGAATAGCACGGAGCCAGTCACGCTCAGGAATCTGCAATGGTAAGTATGTCGTTGGTCAATGTGCGGGAATAACTTACCATATCAGCATCCAGAGCTGCCATGAACTGACCGGCACCTCCAGGCAGCTTGTGTACCTCGTCGAGACCATAGTTCAGGTTACCCGCCTTGAAATGGTGAGGTTGACCAGGAATCTTGACTCGAGCCATGTAGTACAGGTTCGGGTATATCATGGACAGCTTCGCGCACGCCTCCTGCAGACCGGCAGACTTGCCATCATCGAGCAAGATGACTCTGTATCGATCCTGGGGGTAGTCCAGATCACACGCCGCTCGCACCGTATCCATGACCAGATCATCGTCTTCACCACAGCAAGTGATGAAAGCATCGACAGTCGGCACATCGTTGCCTGTCAATCGCAGCTTCGGGCGGTTTCGCTTCTTCATCGACCACATTGTCCACGTATTATGCATCAATGACGGAATCGCTGTTGCGATCTCAACACCGATGAAGATCCACGCACCAGCATACGTCGTATCAGCCGCATTCTGCGCCCAAATAACACAAGCGATTCTCAGCGCAAGATACGCCATGTAGAGACCAGTATTCGCAAACGTGAGATAGGGAACGAGCCTAAACACCCATCGCTTCCAACCTCCCCAGATCTCAGCGTCGTCGCGCTTATGCACATGCTGGATAGTGCTGCTGTCAACGATATAATCCTTGTTATAAAGTGTGTTTGCGCTGCTGCTGTGAGGCGAATTCCCGCCGGGTAGAAGCGCAGCGAGACTCAGGTGGCTCTGGTTCTGTTTGACGGAGTCAGTGACGTTGGACGATTTGTTGACGAGGGTGCGGGAGCTGACCATTAGGCTGGATGGTCTCCAGTCGACAGACGAATTGCCCGGGTGGTGATGCAGACGAGAAGCTGGTGTTTCTCTGCCGCTTCGCAGTGTCGGCGATGCAGAGCGTGAACCACCCGGTGTGTCGTTGAAGTACTGCCCAGGGCTATTGGAAATGTGTGGAGGCCATTCAGGCGCTGGACTGTAATCGTCCAAGTGCGCTGGTGAAGGCCTAACGGGTCGTCCCTGCTCAGTGACAGAGCGACCCTGGCCCTGGCCCTGAAAGTCTTCAGTTGAAGACTGGTAGGGCGAATACGGCGTGTATTGCTGCTCTGGGGGGCCGTATGGAGAGTGGAGGTCTTGCCCTTGGAAATACTCCTGCTGCTGATACTGCCTCTGCTCATGCTGCTGCTGATGTTGACGCTGCACGTCGATCTCTACCATCTCTCTATACTCCCTCTCCTGGTCCCCCTCTGTATAGCCATGATGCCCGTTCATCTTGACTCTGGACGGGTGAGACGCATGCGTTTAGGTTCCACAGGCACGACGTGGTACGAAAAAAAAAGTACAGTATGCAAGCCGATAAAGTCAATGGCGTATGTTGGTGAACCTTGGGTGTTGTTGTTTACTGTATAACGAGTGACTGGTACTTTTGCAAGCGATGGATGTATATGAAAAGGAAAAGAAACACCAAGAGCTCAAGGAAACGAGAGATGATTGACTAAGGTAGAAGAAAGAAGAAGAAAAAAAACAAGGGAGAGAGGAGGAGAGTACATAGAGACAAGAGGCAGATCCGATGGAAGGATGGGGGTGTGTTGATTTGAGTTTAGGTGCTAACGTGCCCCAGTCTCTGCAAAGTATGTGCAGTATTGATCAGGATTGGTTTATTCTTGGAATAAACAAGCTCCCAGCCCATTAACACGAGCGAACCACCCGAGCATGCCGTAACACTACACTACACCATACTAATCCAGGAACAACTAACAGGGCACGCTAGCACAACACCCCCCTTCGTATCGCTGCGCAGGGGTCAATCCCGGGTTTAGATCAGGGGCACTCTCAGCTGCGAGCGTGCTATCAGCTTGCCCACTGTGCTGCGTGATTGGCATGTCGGCATTTCCATAGGCCACTCCGCATATGCAAGGGAGGGGGGGCAGAGGGAGTGTGCATTGCATTGGCTGGCGGCCAATTTGGGGATAACGAGCCTGTGCGAATGATAACGTCTACGCAGTTGCAAAAGCTTGTTCGTTTTTCCCTCCTCCATTGTTTGGAGGTCAATCAATTCTGTTCTTTTCTCTCCTCTGCTTCAGAAAACACCAGCAGGAATCATGACGATCAGGTTCCTCGTCAATTTTGGCCTTTTGGCCCTTCCTATCGCCATTACGCTGGGTGTGTTGATCGGTCTTAACAGTTCGCGAGAGGCATCAGGTGGACCGCCTTTGTTCAAGCCAGATCCGAAACCGACAGCGCCAAAGAAGAAGAATGGCATTACGACGGAACAGCATTGTCAAAAGTCTTATGGTGTACATCCTGAGACCAAGGGCCAAGAATACACACGTGAGTACAAGCTATCGAGTTGCAGTGGTAACTCGGGTTGAGATCGAGTCTTGTGTAATGATTGTGCCTTTGCTAACTGTCGCGCAGTCAATCCTAATCAGTGGGGTTGGAACGAAGGTGATGACGGAGGTTTATGTTTATATGTAAGTCTATCCTCTACTTTTCTATCATGATACCTCCTCATGATGCACATCATGCTATGCCATCATGCGACACCAAGCTCTCCCATCCGATACTGACCATGGCAGGTCGACATCAACAACAATGAAACGTACGCTACAAAGACAACCGCTCCTCGATGGTCTGTAGTATGGGAATACCCTCAGGGCCCCGAAACCGCTCCTGTCCACGCCTTCCCCAACATCAAAGTCGACGGCGACGTCTTCCCCGCCAAGCTCAACACCATTGACAAGATCGAGATCGATTTTGAATGGACATACGCTCTCGGTAACGGTTCCGCAAAGGGTGCTACGCAAGCTACGAAGACGGATCTCTCCGCAATGAAGAAGAACTTGCTCAACGCCAACGTCGCTATGGATATGTTCATGGACAGCGATCAGAAGAAGTCGCAGGACAGTGCTGATGCCTCGCACGAAATCATGGTGTGGTTTGCTGCCATTGGACCCGCGACACAACCCATCGGCTTCAACGTTGATGGAGCGAATCCCCTTGCGACAAAGACTCTCCATGGCACAGAATTGTAAGTTAAGCTTTGTCGCGCAGGGAACATGCATGCGATGCTAATCGGATCAGCAAACTTTACTACGGTACCAACCAGGCCAAGCAAAAGGTTCTGACGTGGTATGTCGACGAGCCTACCGAAAAGTTTGATGGCGATCTCTACCCATTAGTCGAAGAGATCCTCTCCATGGATAACGCGAATTATCCCACGTCATCCTACTATATCGGTTACATGTCCTGGGGAACAGAAGCATACTCTGTCAACACAACAGTAACATTCGACGTCCCCAGCTTGTCGATAAATGTGGAGAAGAAGGCTTAAATCGTTGGACGAGTGCATTTTCGCATTTTGCATATATATGAATAACCTATAGATTAATGAGCGGCGTTTGTTTTAGTTGAAGATACATGTGATTTTTTGCTTAGGGTCAAATACAATAACGCCATGTTGTTTTGCGCGGGGCATGCATATCCCTTTGAGGCAGGGTAAATTACAGAAAAACGCCGTGGACTGGTTTGTGATGGGGAGGGCTAGAAGGTGGTGCGGAAGCTATTGCATGCGCTATTTGGACAATGTTCGTATTTCTTTGCAGGTTGCCTTGTTTCCTTTTCTTTTTCTGGCGCAGTTGGTCATGATCTAGTCTGTAGACGGAACGCTTACAGGGCGAGCGGGGCTGGAAGGGTGTGAGCGTAGTGAGCCTCAGACGCTGATCAGTGCATCTGAGTTGGTGATGGATTCTGTTCCGTATTGCGGGTGAACCGGGACGAGGGATGTCTGTATTGGGGTATCCCCTCCCTTCAAGCTTTTGGGCATGGTCATCTTTTCTTTAACGAGAATTATCATCAGGTTTCTTGAACACAGATGATGACGGATTCGTATGGAAAGACGTCCACAGCCAACACGAGATAACAAACTAGGGTGCAGAGTTACAGAGTTACAGGACAGACGACCCGTGCACTGCCGGTCCAGGTCCAGGTCCAGGTCCAGGTCCAGCGTCAGTGACAAAACGAAGAGGGGCTGGTTCCCAGAAATACATCCTTGCGATTGGTGTCTGCCCTGCAAACCCTGCTGTCGTCAGCTGGCATGGGATGAACCAGAGAAACCGCATCATTCTTTGGATGCCTCAGCATGCAATAGCAGAACCACGTTATAGATCAGGAGCTTTCTATAGTAAAAGGGGGAACTCGATTCAACATTGAACTGAGCTTGAGGAATACCCAATGATTAGCTTGCATTAAAAATTGCCCGTCAAAGTGCTTGCCCCCCTCACCATAACCGCACTAAATAAGCGCCACTTGGTGACATGTTCAGGTTGCAGCGCGTGAGGTGTTGTACGCAAGACGGCAGGTCACTGAAGCAACAGTACATACAGAGAGGCCAACATGATCCATACATATGTATATACGGGCACACGTAAAAACTCAAATGGATGCTGTTATCCCCTTTCTAGCGTTTTTGCTTTGCCGATCGGATGAGTAAGCGGAGTAAGTGGTCTGATGGGAAAACACGAAGTTGAGCGGAGAGACCGTTGCCTAAAGGCTCGGACATAGAGCCAAACTCATGATGGACTGGTTTAATCCTGTCGAGAATAAAAAATTCAAACCTTCTACCGGCCCGTCCAAAAGATGTGGCATCTTTTCGAGATCCACTCCACTGTCAAGAGCCACTACCGCAGGCTTCTCAACATTCTTCCATTGAGTTTCTTCTTCTCGAGAGTCTACTTGAGTCTGTTTCCACTTCCTCCAGCTTCTGCCACGTGAAGAAATGCCCAATTGGCCTCTGATGGGGAGATAACAGCCACCCATGCTCTTCCAGAGAGAACAAGGCTGGGGAGACATCATTGCAACTGTAGCAGGCCGATGAGATATTTTTAACCCAATCGTCGATCTGGCAAGGCAAGGTTTTTCCATTTCTCCTGATTAAAAAATCGCTCTTTAGTGGCTGCACTAATTCATCTCAACTGTCGTCATTCACATCCTTATCATTCGGCCTTGGCCCCGAAATTAAGCAATTGCCCAGCTGTCTTGTGTTTGCCAAGGGGCGTGTGGCTCCTATAATCCCTGTATTTCTCATGCTCGCCGCTCGGTACCTGCGTCGGGGGGTTTTTCCGTGGCGAAGAAATTTGCCTGTCTAGAGTCTAGACGGTCAAAATTTGATGGGAAAAGTAGATTGGATTGAGATTGAGATCTGAATCGTTGACTTAGGGTTGGATCTTGGGAAAAGCTAATCACTGTGAGAGATGAGGCCGATAGAGAGGTTGCAGCCTTTGGTGATTGAGGCCAGGATGTGCGTGATAAGAGAGGTCAGGGCTTGTTAGACGAGCGAGGGGTTCGTTCTTATCATGGCGCACTTTTGTCAACGGTCAATCCATCAACTCAATCCTCAGTTCAATCGGTGCGCATTTGCCGATGACGATCACATCGACAAACTCTGGCTTTGACATTCTCCATGTGAATTGAATCCAGTAACCACTTCAATGTTCATTCTGAACTGAATCCCACAAACTCACAGACATCCAATCCAATTGTATTCGCATCTCACCCCACGTCGGGGGACATGATCTGCAGCGGTACGTTACACTCTGACCATCTGTCAGCACTTAAGATCTCATCTCTCTTATCCACCATTTCAAGCAGTATGAACACAAAGCTTGGCAAACAGTCAATCTTTAACCCATATTTTTGATCAAATTTGATGTTGATGTAGGGTAAGAACTGTGTTTGTTTGTTGCAGCCTCAGAATATGCATGATTCATTTCCATTCTTCTCCGAGACCTCGAGTTTCATGCATCGCCTTGACCCACCGAAGGCATCTCCGATGTAGTCTTACGAAGGATCGTTACCCTGTATCGCCGAAAAGTTACTTTTCGTACTTTTGTTTATGGTTCATGGAAGCCTTTAAGCTTAATTAATTATCGAGAAATAAACTGTAATTGAGTCTGTGTATTCTACAGTGAATTCATGTGCCACTTGTGTATGTTAGGGCTGGTAGGTATCACACCGATCCTCGAGTATTAGAGGCAACGTCACTCAAGACATCAAGCATAACATCGAGAGACATCCAGAGCCCGAAAATAGCTTGCATGCGTTCACCATTTCTTACCATAATATTTACACCACTCATAGCAAGTACAGTGAGTTCGGTTACCAGATCTTTTAGTCATTATGATCCCAACAAGCTGTGATGAAACATGGGCTGGAATGTGATGAGATTATCACCTGGAACCCGCTACAGATGCTCCAGTAAATGTCTTATTTGAGCCTCCCTTGATCGCGCAAATCTCCAAACCATTCTAGAGAAGATACTATTAGAGCGGAGAAAGGCCCGTTGTGTGGGCTGTGTCATCCCTCACGGCCCGCCGTTGACATTCCTGCAACGCGGGTATAAGATCGGACGATGAGGTGAGCGGGGAAGATGGAATGAGGAGAAAGATTGGCGGTACGCGATTGACATTTTATGAGAAACATTGGAGTCTGCATTACTCCGTAGTTTGATCGCACGATGCAACATCCTGTGGTTCTGATCTCGTCGATCGTGGTTGGTCATGTTCGCGTATCTATATGATCGACTAAAGGCCCAATTGATCAACATGCTGGGCGACCACGAGAGGTGTGGTTGACCACATTGGATGCAGGATGATGGTGAATAAATAATATCTCGGGTTTGGCGAGAATGCTACTGCTGTGTGATGGCAATATGTCTGCAGAGTATGGCTGGGGGCCGCTTCGTGATGCTTGCTAACAACTCCAGGATATCCAGCGAGTTGAAGGCCTTAAGAGCTTGCAACGGAGGGTGCAAATATGTGAGAGCATCAATACAGTCAGTAGCAGTCCTTGGGGCATCGGGCTCCGTTCACAAGCCTGCCCGCCGGCGTCATTTGGAGGGCCTCTTTCGTACCGAAGATCACCATCCACATCGAGGTTGCTCAACATTGCAACGCTCAGCCTAACTAACAAGGAAGGGGAAAGAGAGGAAAGGCGCTCAAAGAAGTGGATAGATGTCCCGAGGCATTTCTGAGAATTGTAAGTTATCTTGGATATAGTGGTTCGTAGAGTTGCTGCTTGCGCGTGCTTGTCTGCTGTTGTTGAGCATCCTACTCAGCAACATGTCAAACGATCGATGTCGTAACTTCTTGATTTAAAGAAAAGTCTCGGGCACATAATGCTGGAAGCATTTGTACCCGGGGATTGGCGTTGCAGGGTGGTCGTCCTTAGTGACCTTGCACATGATATCCAGAAGCTCACAACATCGACTGTCGCATTTATCCAGGTACAGCAGAAAATACGGGCGAAGACACAAGGAACAGTCCGTATTTGTTTGAGATGCAATTTCGGGAGATCTTGCTGTTATTATAGTATATGGGTAGTCACAAGAGCGATGGCCCATGGTCGTCGGCATTTGGCAATGTTGCATTGTTCATTTCGGCACTGCACTCGGCGCACAAAGAGGGGGATCACTTCCAAACTGTAAATCATCAAACGCGCTGAGGATAACGGCGGCTGGCCCGCGAGATACAAGGTGATAGGCGGCCTGTACACCGGATGGCCATAAACTATACTGCTCTGTCACTGTACCATTAAACGTGAAGCTTGACGGGTGGGAATGGTAGCCAGTGAGAGAGAACCTTGGTTCCATTACTGGTGTAATCTCAGCTTTTGCTAATTCGAGGCGCCGGTTCGGAAAGAAGGGACTGGTTGCGCGCACTCTGAGCGAATAGTCACAAACGTGGCACATGTGGCTGTAGTTGACCGAACTTCAGTCAAGCAGATGGGCTCGTATCGCGCACCATCGCATGCGGTATTAATAATATCTGCTTCATCTTAGCGACCAGTGATATAAGACGGGCGAGTGAGTAAACCTACATTACTTTTATACAGAGGTACTCAACCCTCGTCGCTATTGAAGTCCCTCTTTGCCCTCCTCCCAGTCGTTCAGTGCCGCACTGAGTGCCTTCTTCGCTTTCATTTGTCGCGCAAGGAAAGGAGCATTGAAGAGCTCATGGAGAGGCATATCGCTGTTTGCATGATCTTGCGCAAACTCAACGGTGCAGACCTTGCCCAACTTCTGCTTCGCAATCTTGACACTCTCGCGCAGCATATCCCCACCAAGTCCCCGACGTCTGTACCGCGCTCTGGTTGTCCATGCACGAACGAAGGCAGTCTTGTTGCTCTTCTCCAGTCGAAGGACCACTGTAGCGATGATGTCCTTGCCGAAGCGCGCCCCGATGATGGTATCCTCAACCCCATCCTTCTTCATCCAGTCAAGCCAATTCGTCTCCTCAGCGATGCGAATGTACGCACTGGTGAAGTATCGAATTGCAACGAGATATGTGAGTATTATGCCAGGGTAGATGATTAGCATAGTGCTGATGTCTTTGCCAATGCCCGCGCCATAGTGTGCGATCGCAAGAATGGCGATAAAGACAGAGAGGGGAATTGGGTGGAAGATCATGGCGCGAGATGCTGTTTGACGCTGTTGCGCGACACTGTCGGCGACGAGTTTGAGAGCATCTTTCTTTTCTTTTGGATCAGTCAGGATCTCGATTGATAGAGGTGGTGGTTCTGTTGGTTCTGGCATGGTGACGTTGGAAGAGTGAGATGACAAGTTGACGTATGATGCGCGCGCAAAGAATGCGACAACCTTGCGTAAGGTATAAGCGAATGCAACAACACCCTCAACAGCGACGGCCCGAAAAGAAGAGATAGGTCACAAGAGAAAAGAAAGAGCCAAAATTCGATGACACAGACTTAGAAGAGTCGTCGGAAGACACGTGCTCTCCAGGTCGCAAAAGTCTTGGCCCGCGGGATTAAAGCGGCAACACAATCGACGCTTCTCATCAGCTGAAGCCGTGATACCCGAAATATTGAAGATGCCAAACGCCCTCGGTGTCCCAATGCAGCAGAACTTTACCACCAACAAGCTTAGTCCTTAATGACAAGCTTACTCTCTCGGTGTCTTCATTCAAGTCCAGATGCACCTCAATCTGTCACTCTTGATGCCAAGGCGGGTCGGAGCCACGCTAATTCCGTGCCGTTTCCCGAGACCCTGGAACGCCGTTAGCCAAGCAATCTCGGCGCTTGAATGCACGTGGGAACTGAGCTCGACATCTATTCGTCCTCACTTATAACTGTCGTGTGCTTCATCCTATACCGAGCATGGAGACTCAGGAGATAGCATGTTGAGTTCTAGAAGAGCATGTCCTCGAGAAACAAAATTTGACTGGTGCGTCTCGGTTCGGACGGCTCTTGATGGGATTTTCGTAGGAGAGAACTATGGGGGATTAATATCGAGGATGGTTTATATATATCAGATCGTTGGGTTCCTTTCCAGATCTCTTGGCTTGTTCTTGGCTGCAAGGATAATTTCACTTGTGAACGTGCCGCTGGGTACCCTTTCCAAGTACACACGTACGTACAGTACACGAAAATCAAGACCAGTTTCTATTCTTCATATCGTTCTTTATTAAAATAATTCTTCCTAAAATGGCTGCCACTCCTGGTCCCGTCGCAAAGACAAGCGGCGGCAACAATGCCTTCCACAATTTTCACAACGACTTTGCTCACATCGCCGACCCCAATGAGCGTCGTCGTCTTGCCCTTGCCGAGATCGACAAGGCTCCCTTTGGATGGTACCATGTCCGCGCTTGTGTCGTCGCTGGTGTTGGTTTCTTCACAGACTCCTACGATATCTTCTGCGTGTCCATGTTGACCATTATGTTGGGTATCGTGTACTACCCTGGCAAGGGAAAGCTTGCTACTAGCTCTGATAACGCTATCAAGCTTTCGACCTCTGCTGGTACTGTTATTGGACAGCTTGGATTTGGTATGCTGGCCGATATTGTCGGTCGTAAGAGGATGTATGGTCTGGAGCTTATTGTCATCATCTTTGCGACTCTTGCTCAGGCCCTGACTGCTGGTTCGCCTTCCACCTCGCTTGTTGGTCTTATCATCTTCTGGCGTGTAGTTATGGGCGTGGGCATTGGTGGCGATTATCCCCTTTCTTCCATTATTACTTCCGAGTAAGTTCATCCCTATTCATAGCTATGGTGTCTAAGTTGACTAACATCGCAGGTTCGCTACCACCAAGTGGCGTGGTGCCATGATGGCTGCCGTCTTTGCCATGCAGGGTATTGGTCAGCTCGTTGCCGCTCTCGTCATGATGTTCCTAACTCTCGGCTTCAAGTCTTCTCTCGAGGGTGCCCCTGATACCAAGCACTGCAGTGGAGACTGCCAAGTCGCTGTTGACAAGATGTGGCGTACCCTTGTTGGTTTCGGTGCTGTTCCTGCTTGCGTTGCCCTCTACTGTAAGTCACTGGCAGCTCAACCTCTCGATACATATTAACACTGCCATAGACCGTCTCACTATCCCTGAGACTCCTCGTTATACCTTCGACGTTGCCCGTGACGTTGAGCAAGCCGATGAGGACGTCAAGGCCTACATGACCGGTAAGCGTGAGGGCAACACCGATGAGGTCGCCCGCGCTCAGGTCCACGCCAGCGCCAAGTCCAACCTCCAGGTTCCCAAGGCCAGCTGGAGCGACTTCTTCCAGCACTACAGCAAGTGGAAGAACCTGTCTATCCTCATCGGTACCGCTGGTTCGTGGTTCTGTCTTGATGTTGCCTTTTATGGTCTCAGCTTGAACAACGGTACTATCCTCAAGGTTATTGGTTACTCTACCAAGGATGCCAACAACATGTACGAGTACTTGTACAACACTGCTGTTGGTAACATCATTATTGTCTTGGCCGGTGCTGTCCCTGGTTACTGGGTCTCGGTTGCTACTATTGATACCCTCGGACGAAAGACTATCCAGCTTGGCGGTTTCATCATCCTGACTATTCTCTTCATTGTAAGTTGCTGTCATGACTGGTGGTTTTCAACACTGACATGTTTAGGTCATGGGTTTCGCTTACAACCACATCTCCTCCAACGGTCTTCTCGCCATCTACGTCCTTGCCCAGTTCTTCTTCAACTTTGGTAAGTCTTTATTATACTTCTAAAATACGCAGACTAACAACTCCAGGCCCCAACACTACCACCTTCATCGTTCCTGGTGAGGTCTTCCCTACCCGCTATCGATCAACCTCCCACGGTATCTCCGCTGCTTCAGGAAAGATCGGTTCCATCATTGGCCAGGGTGCCATTTCCATCCTCCGCACCCATGGTGCCACCGAAAAGAACGAGGCCCCCTGGATGGACCACGTCCTCGAGATCTACGCTCTTTTCATGCTTCTCGGTATCTTCACCACTCTCCTCATCCCTGAGACTGCCCGGAAGACTCTTGAGGAGCTCAGCGGTGAGGATGACTATGCCAACAACCCTGAGACTGCCATTGATACTGAGGCTCACGCCGGTAAGAATGAGCGAACCAGCGGTTAGGAGTGTGTCACTCTTTTATGTTGGTGCTGCTGATTGGTTGTGTTGCTATCACATGAAACTTGGCAGTGATCTACGGACCCTGCTGGGCTGATGGAACAGAACCTGATTTACTAAAACATTCCTTGATTTGGTTGAGATGGTTGGAAACTCAACAGGTACATTACAGGTTTATAGCAAAATTAATAATCACTAAATAAATACCAAGTTACTGGACAGCGTTCCCTTGCCAGCTTGATTTGATCCTGCTCACGCACAGCTTATCAGAGAGGAAGAAATGTTGGGTGAGATCAATATGAATTGAAGCATAGATTGCGCTTCATGGTAAGTACCAATAATAATTAAGCATTCATATAATAGTATCGCTTGTTACGTATCATATATCGTATCATGTACCGAGACCGTCCATCAAGCCGAAGGTATACCCAACCCTTTACGCAGTCCATTACCAAAACACCAAAAGGAATCATCAACAGTATTTACTCCTTCTTGCCACCCAAAAGTCCGCCAACGGTGTTACCAACACCCTTTCCAACATCTTGTAGCCCCTGGGCAGCACCCTGTCCACCACCGACAACAGCATTCGCTGTGCTGTTCATAGCTCCAGAGCCTGGAACATCCTTGTTGACGTATCCGCCGTTCTCATCACGGCCTTGTCGCTCAGCTCGGTTCACGCCCTCCTTTGATGCGAGGTCGCCGACGGGTTGGAGGAGTCCTCCTTGACCGACTTGACCGGCGGCGAGATTATGGACGCCGTCTTGGAGAGTGTCGACCTGTTCGATGCCTGTGATTTTGGTCTTGTCGAGGTTTTCTATCATGATGTTAGAAGAGAGGGGCTGTGATGGGGAGATTTGAACTCACGCTTGGCCGCATAGCTTGTCTTGTTATCCTTGGTGAACCAACGAAGATAAATGTCCTCCATCCAAGGAACCCACTTCTCGTACTGCTCGTTATAGGTAGCCTTTGTCCACTCCATTGTGAAGAATATCAAACAAAATTGTGGAATCTGCTGTATCGTTTATCGTCTTGTTTATCTTGGTCTCTCAGACTGGAAGACCGTGCTGAAGGCATCACTTTATACACATTGCGCGTCTTGCTACGTCATCCACTCTGCAAGGATCTGAAACGACGCAAGGCCAATCTCATAGGCTGTTTCATTTCTTGGTGGTGGTTGACCAAGACGCATTGTGATGCCATGCTGAGTCTTTTGGGTGTGGCGCGTGTCGCTCTAAAAACCGGTTCTCGTGGCGCCTCGACGTCATTTGGTGGGAGGACGACAGGGATGAGCCACGATGGTGTTTATTCTACGGTCCACCAATCAAAGAGGAAGAGAGTAGAAGTTGATTAAAATGAATGTGTCTGATGAAAATAAGGTTGCTGTGCCCCTTTCCGACATTCATTAATTCTTGTGTGGGAAATCAAGAAGCAGTTCGTGATGGTTGGTCTGTCGGAGCGCTGAAGCTGATTAATTCTACTCAAGTCCTGAATCTTTTAACTCATCACAAGAGAGGACTTCGAGTCCGTCAAAGGCTCCTGTATGGGGACACGATTTTCGTTGATCCAGCCCTAGGCCAGTCCTCGTCCTCCTTCTGACTAAAATCAAATTAGGGGATATTTGGTCAGTTTTCGACTTGAGAGCGAGGTATCACTTGAAAACGGATGATCTTGTATTTATTGGCTCCCTGATCTGTGTGTCCATCATGTTGGACTTGGCCGGCGATCCAGGGAAATTCTTTCGAAAGGCATACCAGGCCCTTGTGTATACTGGAAATAAACACGCGGCATGTAAAAGAGAGTTTGGCGCGGAAGACAAAGCAGAGGTTGTAATACTCTCCGAGATAGATTCTGTAGGTCAAGGAGTCGATTTCGATGTCCATGTCAAGATCGAACATTTTGTACTGTAGCTTTTGCTGATATCTGTAATGTGATTTGCTATGTTGATATGAGTTTCTAATTGTGAGAGGAACCCTGACCTCTTGGTATCGGCGAAGGAGAGAGAAAGAAAGAAAGAAAGGGAATCAACACCTTACATCTCAAGCAATTCCTTCATCCTTTTGCCCATGGCTCCGGGGTGCGGCACGATGATAGCTCCTGCATCTTCGAGAGCTTTAGTCTTGGCCTCTGCAGTGACATCTCCATCTCTCCAGATCGCACCGGCATGTCCCATAGCCTTTCCTTCAGGCGCCGTGCGCCCTGCTACCATTGCTATGACAGGCTTGGGTCTTGGGGACGTGCGGCGATGTTCTCTGATGAGATCCGCGGCTTCGAGCTCTGCCTCACCCCCAATCTCTCCAATGACGATGATTCCCTTGGTTTCGTCATGATTGAAGAAGAACTTCAGTCCATCTGCCAGGGTCGTGCCTGTCCCGTGTTAATGGCATGCCAGCTCATGCGATGAAGACTTACCTGGTAGCATATCGCCTCCCATTCCCACAACGAGACTCTGTCCCAAGCCAACTCGCGAAGTAGACCCAACAGCCTCGTAGCTCAAAGTACCTGACTTGGACACTATACCAACACAGCCGCGAGTATACTGCTTGTAGGGCATTATGCCTACACGACACTGGTTCGGGGAGATGATGCCAGGACAATTGGGACCTACCAGTCGGGTCTTGGACTGTGTTCTCAAGACCTCATGAACCCGAAGCATATCGTGAACAGGTACATGTTCTGCTACAGAGACAACGAGAGGAACCTCTGCTTCAATTGCCTCGAGAATCGCTGCGGCTGCGAATTTTGCTGGGACAAAGACGGCGCTGACGTCTGGTTTGACCTCCTTCATCGCCTGGGATGGCCGTTAGATTGGGCAATTGAATGAGCTAGTGACTCACCTCTTTGACGGTGCTGAAGACTGGTAGGCCAAGGTGTGTCTGGCCACCTTTGTCTGGAGAGACTCCCCCGACAACTTTTGTTCCATAATCTATCGTCTCTTTTGCATTTATGGTTGCCTAGGTCGTGGGAGGTCAGTGTCTAGCTTCGTGACGCGTGGGATTGAGTCGAGTCGCGTACGCACCGCTGGTCCTGTGAAGCCTACTCAATTAATTAGACAATGTTTTCTATATACACAGCAAAACATGACATATGCATACCTTGGTATATAACTAGAGTCTGGTCTGTTATCTTGAGGTTCTGTATTGTTCTATCGTATGGACTTGTACGAACTGAGGACGTGGAGAAGCTTTTCGCCGTCCTGAGAATGTTTGTCGTAGAACGAGCATGATGAGAAACCCGGGATGTTATCATCCCGAATGTGTTACGTCCAACTAAACATGCAGAGAAAAATTACATAGAAAGATCTGACCTTATGCGAGTGCCGCTGAACAATGCAATTGTACGTTGCTTCCGAGGTCAATTGGTGATGGGTCGCGAAACTACCCCGCCATTGGCAATCCTCAAGATCACCATTGCCAGCTAACCTGTAGCAAAAGATACAACGAGCAATTGGCCTTGATAAAGAGCTTTCTAATCGTATTGAAGTTGATGCCAGTGAACCTGTCATCTGACAAAGTTAAAGTAATGCCGTTTCATTCTTCCAAAGTCAATTCGCACTTGTTGCACAACACAGTATTTCCATTGTGAGGAATTAACCGGGCTTTTTTATGAAAAGCCTTTACATGAAGTGTAACGGGGAACAGTCCGAGCCTGAACCGTCAATTCAGCGCAAGCTCGGGGGGTTTTCGCTCTGGCATGTGATATTTTATATCTCCCCTGACTCTTCTGAAGGCCTTGTACGTAGCTGAATGCTGGCGACAAGGTTAACCTTTAGGCTGCTAACACAGAGAAATCTGAATGGCTTCAGTTGAACCAGTTCAGCTGCCAGGTGGGGGTCAACCAGGATGAATACACGGCCTGACGCACAGAGTCATCTCTAAGCCGCATTTGGAAAGCGGTCAATGTTCTGAGCTTCGTAGGGCGTGGCAGAAATCGTACCCCACCGCCGAATCTTTCTTTTCGTTCATTGAAGTTTTTGCGAACGCGCCGTACAAAACTCCCAGCAACTCCGCCCTACAATACTAGCAATTTCTATTCTTTATATAAAGGAACAATTGAAAGAAAAAACGGCATCATGAAGGTTGTTCTTGTGAGCGGCGGAGTTATCTCTGGTGTCGGCAAAGGTAAGCATATCGTCGTCGCATTGTCCTGAAGGGCGTGCTAATTCGTGAATCACAGGCATTATCGGTATGGCAATTGATAAGCTGTGCTGATCTTCTCAACGACTGACACCAATGTTAGCCAGTAGCGCTGGTCTTCTTCTCAAGACTCTTGGTCTTCGGGTCACGGTACGATACGACAACCATGGTCACCAACCGAGCTTTGACTAACGTTACCAGGCGATCAAAGTAAACCCCACCGACGAAACCCTCCCTCACCGACGATTCTAACCCTCGACTAGACCGATCCTTATATCAACACCGACGCTGGTCTTCTCAACCCTCTCGAGTATGTTGCGACTCAATCCCATGACCCTTTCTTCCGTTAACACGTCCCAGGCATGGCGAGTGCTTCGTTCTCGACGATGGCGGCGAGGTACGCTCAATATTCACCGACGAAAAACTTTGCGCTGACCTGTCAGACCGATCTCGATCTTGGAAACTACGAGCGGTATGTTCTTCGACAACAGGACTTGACCGAAGCTCGACCAGGGACTTATAGTACTCCAGATACCTTGGCATCCAATTGAGCCGTGACAGCAACATCACTACCGGCAAGATCTACCAGCAAGTCATTGTACGAACCCTCACGAAATCTTCGATACGCGATCCATGACCACTAATACAATTGATGTAGGAGAAGGAGCGACGCGGAGACTACTTGGGAAAGAGTATGTGTTATGCTTGAGATTGTTGTTTTATGCGGATGCTAACGATTTCGCAGCTGTTCAGGTACATTGCGCAGCACTACGATCTTCTAGATCCGACTAACAACATTCGAGGTCGTTCCCCACATCACAGATGCCATCCAGAACTGGATCGAGCGCGTGGCCAAGATTCCAGTTGACGCTTCTGGCGAATCGCCAGATGTTTGCATCAGTACGTTGTTCATGAGCCAGATCTTACGCGACATTCGCTAACCCACCATAGTCGAGCTCGTACGATCTCCAACCGATTACCGATGGCTTGGCATAGCGACTGACTTGGCGATAGGGCGGAACAATTGGCGATCTCGAATCCGGTCCTTTCGTTGAGGCCCTTTCAGTATGAAACCCAGACCGATCTCGAAGCTCGATACTGACAGTACAAAGCAATTGCGACACAGACTCGGCCGCGACAACTTCCTCAGCATCAGCGTTTCCTACGTCCCTATCATCAATGGAGAGGAGAAGACAAAGCCCACTCAGCATGCCATCAGACAAGTTCGAAGCGCTGGTCTGATCCCCGATGTGGTATGTTCCTCGCGATCCATACCAGTCCGTGCCTAACGTCTCCAGATTGCCTGCCGCTGCGAACGAGAACTCGACGTTGCAACCATCACAAAGATCGCCCGAAGCTGCCAAGTCGAAGATGAGCAGGTCATTGGCGTCCGCAACATGGACACCATTTACCAGGTCCCTCTCCTCCTCGAGCAGGAGGGTCTTCTTAAGCTTCTTCGCAAAGGTCTCGCCCTTGAGAAGCTTGAGGTTGCTCCTCCCATGGCTCAAAAGGGCCAAGCTCTTTGGGACCTCTGGAAGAAGACCGTTGTCCCTGATCGACACCTCGAACCCGTCAACATTGTCTTGGTTGGCAAGTACGTCAGCCTTGACGACTCGTATCTCAGTGTTCACAAGGCACTTGAGCACTCTGCTATGCGATGCAAGCGCAAGCTGAACCTCATCTCCGTCGATTCCGAGCACCTCGAACCCGATATGCAGCAGAAGGACCCCCGAAAGTTCCACGAGGCTTGGGCTCATGTTGTTCGAGCTCAGGGTATCATTGTTCCAGGTGGTTTCGGTACTCGAGGTATCCGTGGTATGGTTGATGTCGCCAAGTGGGCTCGTGAGCGAAAGCTCCCTTACCTCGGCATCTGCTTGGGTATGCAGACTGCTGTCATTGAGTACGCTCGCAACGTGATGGGTCTCAAGGATGCGACATCCGAGGAATTCTCCGCCACCGCTGAGCACAAGGTTGTCATCTTCATGCCCGAGGGCTCCAAGGAGTAAGTCAATGTTGGGTGAATCAAGGAAGGGATGCTAATAAATGACAGGAAAATGGGTGGTACCATGCGACTTGGTAGCCGAACATCCCACTTCAAGCCTGGCACCGAATGGAGCAAGCTTCGAGGTCTGTACGGAGGAGTCGATGTTGTAGAGGAGCGTCACCGACATCGCTACGAGGTGAACCCCGACTACATTGAGGATCTCGAGAAGGCTGGTCTTTCCTTGACCTCAATGGATGACCTCGGTGTCCGAGTTGAGACCATTGAGTTGAAGGATCATCCCTTCTTTGTTGGGTGAGTATTATCCATTGCCTATATCGACCATTGCTGACCGTCAACAGCCTCCAGGCCCACCCTGAGTACAAGTCCAAGACCTTGGCCCCCGCGCCTTCGCGTGAGTATCCCCATGTTGCTGGTCACCGCCCACGATGACTGACTGTATTAGTGCTCGGACTTGTCGCCGCCAGCTCCGGGTGCCTCGACGAGATCATCGAGGCCGCTCGCGTGAAGAAGGAGGCCGCCAACGGAGTCAGCGACGTGACCAACTTTTAGATGGCGCAGTTCAATGTCAGGCTTAGACTGGGAGACGGTCCCACGGATTGGGGTTCTGGGCTTAGATCTACGTAGAACGTGAGATAATGAGGTTTTTTAGACTACATGGTTGGCGTTGGGTGCTTAAAAATGAACTATACCTTGGCGAAAATGATAGACATGAATTTACAGATGCATTGTATACTGAAGTGCTCTCAATTTGAAGTTCTCAATCTTGGTGACTGATGATCAATTGAACGTCCAACACAACGCTTTCTGCTCGCGCAAATCTACCAGTCGCTAATAAACAAACAGCGACGCCTGCGGCTGTTTAACTGAGTGTTTTGCTAGTTTTGCTTCATATTCCCTCTGTGATGCATTGTCAATTGAACTTGGCGACGGCAAGATTGGACAGTTCGCCGGTGACACGTGACTCAGATTCGTCCCAGTACCGGGTACCCCTCGTCGATCGTCTGGGCAACGTTCTTCAATATCATCAAATTGTGAAATTCTGGTGTTTGTTAATTTTTATAGAAGCATCTCTTACTGCAAGACCATGGCTCATAGATTTAGATCCGAACTGCGAAAAATTCCTTTTTTCTCGAACACGCTCAATGTACTGATCGTCTCCCAACTTTTACGCTCACTTGCTAAGGGAATGCCAGACTCAGATAAGATGTCTACATATACACGAATACCAGTCACAGAAGCTCATGAAAAAAGTAAGTCGAGATTTCAGTTATGGAACCACAACGCGGCGAGCTTAAGGCGTTTTAGGAAGGAATACCCATTCCAATGGGTGAGCTTGTTAAGTCAAAGCGAGCTGGACAAGTGATGATGGATCGCATAGCAGACGGAGGAAGTAAGCTACGAGACACAAGCATCGTCTGGTCCATCATGCTAATGTCCACTCTGAAAAACCTCATGCACTTATAAAGCCCCAGAACCTCCATGGTAAACGAAGATTCTCAGAAATAAAAGAGCAAGCAGATGGAAGAGGTAAAATAAAAACATTACTACGCTATATCAGAGATACTACCGGACAGAAAGATCACAGGCACCTGACAATCCCGATTTATATGGAAAAGGTCATGGAACATGAAGAGAAGTGGCGTCTCACTATGGCTGTTGACCGAGAGAGATATCGACCGATAATCAAGATTCAAGATGCCAAGAATCACAAGGGCCTTCCCAATGTCATATACGAGGCTGCGTTTCAGGAAGTGTTTGAGTTCAGTCTGAGCACCGGTATCACTGAGGAGTTACTCACCGACATAGCCCAGAGCTTCCACTTGGGCAAGGCCGCAAAGGAGAGCTTGAGAGTAGTCATCCAACGCCTTTTTAACATCTTTCGGGACAAGGAAGCGCTCAGTCTGGAAACAGATCTTTTGTTTCTGAAAGATGAAACGTTTATGTGCAACAACTCGGACTTTTTCTTTGACGACGCAGCGCGGGTGCGACAACAAAAGCTTTTTTCTCTGAGGGATAAGGGACAGGAGATCCCGGAAGAAGTGCGAGCTGAAAAGCACGGCCTGGTGTATGTTCATATGAATGGAAACATTGGAAATGTGGTTAATGGCGCGGGACTTGCGATGGCGACAAATGATGCGATTAGTCTGTACGGAGGCTCGAGTGCGAACTTTCTTGATGCTGGGGGTCAAGCGACCAAGGAGACGATGCTGCAGGCTTTCAAGATCATCATGTCTGATAAGCGAGTCAAGGTGATTCTGGTAAACATCTACGGCGGTATGTTTGTTCCTGAGGTAATGAGGATGAACTGATGGTAGTAGGAATCACAAGGTGCGATATGATTGCAGAGTCCATCATCGCAGCAGCAAGCGAGCTCGGCCCCTTGAAAGTTCCCATGGTAGTCAGGTTGCAGGGAACCAACTCAGAGGCTGGACTTCAGCTCGTAAGTGCTTCGCGTGCGAAATGTGAATAATAACTGAAACGATTCTAGCTCAAAGATGCTACCTTGGATATTCACGTTGAAGCAGACTTTGGAAAGGCGGCTCAGGAGGCAGTTAGGTTGGCTGACTTGGGCGTGAAGGCTGAGAAGCTCTAGATGAAGCGCCAAAGTATTCCTGAGCTCGAAGAGGATATCTAGGCGGACAAGATATGTTCTTGAGGGTTCGATTAGACCGGGCTGCTTTGACTGGATCCTTGACATGACCTCAACGCATGGGGTTTCGGGTCTTACTACGGCTGTTTGAGGAAATATCTATGATGTATCGCTGGTATATGAAAGGGACCTTTATCCAAATAGAGTAATCACCGGCATATCATGGTACTCACGCAGAGGCGCGGGATCCCGACTGTCCTTGTAAGCTTATCAACCAATAAGACCACCTCTGATTAGACCCTGACTGCCCTGAACCCCTGTTCATTCTCGTGATCTTCTGTGTACTAGGCTAGAAATAAGCGGATGAATCCTTCACGACCAGAAAGAGTATAGCATCAAATTTCCGGAATATAAACACACGTAAGCATCAGCCCACCACAAACAACAATTCTTTTCGTTTCTCAGGTGAATACGTAGACTCTTGAGAGACCTTGATGAAGCCTGAGTAAAGCTTCAATCGTCATGTTATGAAAATGGCTACTCTCAAAACTCGCCTTGGCTTCACAAATACGACCTCGTATATTCTATTCTGCATCTTCGGTGGCATCCTATTCCTCTTCTCGACTCTTCAACTTCCCTACATCAGCATCGACGGTGTATTCTGCGCAAAAGGAAATCCATGGTCTGTTCCTGGAGAATGCTATGTTTTCCAGAAACCAGGCCTTATGCGGTCTGGCATACTGTTACACTTGGTGACCTTCTTACCCGCGGGTGCTCTGGTGTGTTTACAATTCATACCGGCTCTCCGAAGACCGAAATATATCATGTTCCATCGCGTTAATGGATACGTCGTTTTGGTACTCTCGGCATTGGGAACAGTGGCTGCATTGATTATTGAGAGTAAGGCCATGGGAGGCATATTGTCGAATAGGATAGGAACATGGACCCTTGCAACGCTGGTAACTACTGCGATGGTGAAGGGTTACGTCAGTATCAGTAACAGAGAGATTGAGAAGCATCGTGCTTGGATGTTGAGGGCCTGGTTTTGGGTGAGCACTCCGCTAACTAAAGACCTCAACGTTACTGACTTGCGAA
Organism: Fusarium sp. NRRL 29148; assembly: GCA_013759095.1. Taxonomy (NCBI): domain Eukaryota; kingdom Fungi; phylum Ascomycota; class Sordariomycetes; order Hypocreales; family Nectriaceae; genus Fusarium; species Fusarium sp. NRRL 29148. The sequence goes on from JABSTL010000333.1 coordinate 35,049, forward strand.
AGGCAACATCAATCATCACCATGAGATTCATTCTCGTATCACTAGCGCACATTATAGGCCGCCCTTCTAGATCACTTACCATGAGTATGCCTTGTGCAGTTATCGAGTATCTACACGAAAGCTTCCCCGGAACGAGGCAGAACCCGTATCCAAGTTGTGCAGCATACGTCTCGGGCGAGAATCTGTTGCAAGAAGCGCTTGTGACGACGAATTGGGATTTGAACGACTTACCTGGTATTACGGCTGCCTTGAGAGTTGGATATGCTGTTGGAGGCTGGTTAGGTTTTGCTATCAATGCGACTGGGATAGAAATCTATGTAAGTTACTTTCCGGTGTTCTTGTTATTAGAATCTGACCGTAGACTAGATATGGAAGACTGCAGCCCCGAAAAAACTCAAAGTTTGATAAAAGGTTGGAGACATTGGTACATAATAGTAACTAGAAGATATGTGTATACGACTGTGAACGTATCACAAAGTATACCTCGGAAGTAAGGTTTGGAAACCTAACCGCTTTATTCTAATACGCCGTATCTAGCCCATCCATTTATAGGCTTCTATGCCCCTCTAGCCTTCTAATTCTTAACCTGAGTAGCAGTTTTCGTAGGTGTACCATATATCAGCTCGTCTCCATTTCTCTGTGGCTCTAATCTCACAACCTCCCTGGTTGGTTCCCAATGCACAGTTCCATATCTGTACAACTCCCCAAAAGTCCCGGGACGATGTGTGATATCGTGACTCTCCGTCTTCTTGACGAGATCGCCCAAAGCTGGAAGATCGCCCATTGAGTTGTGATACATCTTGTACATGTGACTTTTCTCGAGCATTTCCACCATGAAGGCTTCGGCTTCACTTCTCTTGTCGAGATCAGGCTCATCGAGGCGTGTGAGGAAATAGTCGGCTTGCTTTTGACCGTCGAGGTTGGTCTTGAGAGCACCGAGAATGCCGTTTTCGATGCCTTCTACCATGAAGACCTTGTTCTCCCAGAACTCACGGCCGTTAAAGCCGGTGGTGATATCGACAAGGTTACGGGTGCGGTCACCAATAACCATCTGTGAGACATAGTCTGTCATGAAGTAGATCTGATTCTCATCCTCGGGATTTGCAAGACCTTCAGCGAGACCGATCTCAGCGATGAGAGGATGCTTATGAAGTCCATCGACGTTTGTTCTGCCCTTCCACAGCTCTTTGTATCCTTCGTGCCAGTTCTTGATGAACTCGCAGTTCTTGCGGGCAGCGAACATGAAATTGCCAAAGTCACCCCATTTGGCTCTGATTTGGCCTGTGATAATCCATGCAGCCATTTCATACGGCGTATCAGGCGATGCAATGTGATCCCAGAACAGCGTGTCAAGATGGATATGTAGCATATTGCTAACGTCCATCCAAACTCCGCCGTGCTCGTAAATAAGAGGCAGACGAGCAAGGTCGGCTGCATGCTGAGGAGCGTGTTTGCCATCCATGGTTTTATTGACAAAAGTTTCTGGAAACCACTCTTTACCAACATACTTGAAAATGTTGTTAGGCGAGCCTTCGACGAAATCTACCAGACGAACCGTCCATGAAGGGCCGAGGCGTCTGACCCAGTTGATCACTGTGCGTTGATGGCTGGGGTACATTGCGTAGCAGCCTTTGTCCCAGACTGCCCAGACATTCTTCTCTGAGGTGATGGGTTGATATGTTTGGAGTTGAGCGATGATTTCGGAGTCGGGGCGGAGATCTAGCAGTGAAGGGTCGATTTCACGCAGACCTGTAGCGCACTTGGGGATTGTGAATTTGCCCATTGCTGAAGTTGTTGTAGCTGTAAAAGTTTGGTATGAGAGTTGATGTTAGGCTCATGTGTGAGGTGTTGAGGAATGGAGGTGGATGATGGTGAGGTTGGAAGGAACGGTGGGTTTGATGCCGTTATTATAATACTGCAGTGGTTGAATCGAGATGAGTCGACATCTTTATCAAGGATAGCCTCAATATTATGACTCTGGAGCTGGAGATGAGTGATTGTGAAAGAGAAACATGATAGGCTGGTAGGTCCCTGATTGATCTTGGCGGAGATCTGAACTAACCGGAAACGGGTCAATTCACGATGAATCATCCACAGACACTTCTGATTGGACACCGTTGTGCTTATTTTCGTACTCGCTTCTCTCCCCCCCAACTACAAGCAATAATTATTCCTGAGCCATCCATCGGACATTCATCTGCTTTTGATGTCCTTGATAGGATCAGCTCATATTGCAGACTTTTCATTACCAGGCCTTGGTATTAAGCTTTGTTCAGGCGTCTACTCAGCCATCTCTCTAACCTCCTCCCAATATCCCTGGTCAAACCCATACACCATCTTCACCTTCTTATGTTCAGGCCCCAGCATATGCACACGAATAGTTCTAACTCTCGCACTCTCGGGTATATCACTACTACATCTCACCTCTCTTCCACTCCTGGCCTCTTCAAGCTCCATCACCTTTGCCCCTACTCTGGCTGATTGGGTTCCATTAAACACGCCTTCTTGTACACGTTCAGCTAGCATGACTGCGATAGCTGTTCTTCGAACATGTGGATCGCGGCATCGTGCGATGACTGAAACTAAGACTGATGTATACCCCAGGTCAACGTGGAAATATGCTTCTGAGGGAGAAGCTTTAGACCAGTTTCTTTGGGTGTAGTTCTTGTCGAGTCCGGCTGCCGTGGCTGCGCAGTTAACAATCTCGTCAAATTCAGCGGTGAAGCGATCCCAAAAGCAAGGGTCGCCTTGACCGTGCAAGTACTTTGCGACGTTGATCTCCAGGTACTTCCGATGAAGCTGCAACAAGGCGATTGCTCGTTGCTCACCAATACTCAAGTTTTTGCCACTGTTCTCAAGCTCACTCAAGAGATTATCAAATGACTGGCCCCATTGCTCGACCTTTGTAGCATGTGATATTGTCTCGTTGATTGGCTTTCCCTTCAAACCGGGACTGGCTTGTTCAACAAGAAGCTCCAGTATAGCTTCTCTTGCATCAGAAAGAGATGAAAATGAAGCCCCAGGAGACGGAAGTGTATTGCTGAATGTCTCACGGTATGATGACCAAATACCTGCGTCAACGTCCCCCATGAGCTCGAAGAAGTTAGTGGAGGTTAAGATAACGGAAGGACATACAGTGAGGACATACCATAAGAAGTTGTACCGCAATTCGTCTGAAGCAGGCGTCAGAAAGACTGAAGGTTGCTTCGACATCAGAATTAAAATGAGCGCGGTGGCCTCCGTTGCTAGAGAAGTCCCTTCTAAATTGTTGGATCATGGCACAGCCATAGCGAAATAGACCAATGGCTGAATCAGTCTTTCCATGTAGAAGCTTGAGACCAGTCAGCATAGTGTTAGCAGTAGGAGTAGGAAATAAGTTACCTCAATGCAGATGAAAATCAAACATGACAGCACAAGGATATGGCCTTGTGATGAAGTGCTAGGTGATGGGTTGAGAAGCTCCTTTATAGCAAGGTTGTAGTGTTTCAGTGCAGAAACAGACTCAAGACTCCGCCACTGTTCATGCGTAAGGTAGAGCTCATGATAATAAGCCAAGGCAACGATAGCATGCCTTATACAATCCGTGGACTGAGCAACCTGGAGAACTCTTCTGTTCCAAAGATCATCTTCAAAGAAGGTCTGGAAGTTGACCAGGGTCTTCTCGATGAAGAATTGGAACGAGCGTGCTTCGGGACGAGTGGTATATGTGGAGATGACGGAGGTTGGCGAGGAGACAGCTAATGGGGATGACGTAGCTGGGGGGCTAGGGGTGTTGGTTTGATAACCATCGCATTTCCGCCCTGTGGATGTACCTGAAGTGAGCCAGTCAGTCACAGATCCTTGTGTCGAGTTTATGCAGGAGGCCATACATCTTGCACAGGCGGGACGAGCTTCGTCACATTTAACTCTGCGGACTACTGCAATTAGAAACAGAAGCACCAACATTAAGCCTAACACTTGACGTACTCCTGCAATTCGTCAGTCACCTCGTTCACACTCGCTTGCAGGCAAATCAGAATGAACAAACTTGCAAGTGCCGCAGCCAGTCCTTACTTTCGGCGCTCTAGCACGCTGTCTTTGCCCTGGTTTTACGCGAGTCATCTGAGCCCAGAATGCCCATACGAGGGTTTTGTCTCGGGTTGCAGATGGTTGCAGTTGGGAAGATGAATGAGTTGGAGAAGCGGCACTGTTGTTTGGATGTCATACTCGTCCTTACTTGGAGGATCCCACACTAAGCCTGATCTGATGTAGCAATGTCAGATTCTAGACATGCCCGTACGAGGTGGCGAATCAGAGGTTGATAATAAGTGGTTCTCCATCCTTCTCGGGTCAACTTTTCGACGTAACAGAGAGAGCTAGCGAAGATACAGAATATGACCAGTATTAGAATGAGGAGGAAGGGAAAACAATAAGAAATCTGAGAGGGAACAAGTCATAATTGTTGGGTTTCAGGAATCATGTATATACTAGCTATCTTTTGAGCTTGGAACTTTACACTACTATTACAGCTGTATTGTCTTGTTTGGCATTTTGGATATAGTCGTTAGAACCAACGGCCTATCTCAAGCTATGTAGCACCCCTAAAAAGAACTAGGGAAGCCAAAATGAAGTCATGAGATTTTCAGTATGCCAACAGACCAATCGCAACCGTAGTTGGTCCTAGCACATCGGCTTTGCACTGATCAAGTTTCATTCCTCGGGGACCGGGAGGCGACGGTTGGGATATAGTCTAGAGCCAATA
>JABSTL010000334.1:0-23325 GCA_013759095.1 Fusarium sp. NRRL 29148
TTAACATGTATTGATCAGAATTATTCTATTATTTCCATCTTTCTGTTGGCTTTGAACTTCCAAGTTTACCTCTCACAAGCGCGCGTCATGTGACTTTAGCCGCTATCGCGCTATCAGTGGAAAAGCTTCATTGCGAACTGTACCGGAAATTTTCGATCCCATTCGACGACCAGATCAACCACCACGACGCGCCCACTCCTTCTCTCGACTTAGAGTCACCACGAACCGATAAATCTCACCTACCCAGCCATATAATCACAATGCCTCCCAAGCGCATCCCAGTTGAGCCTCGCGGTCGCCGTGCCCCCAAGGGCTTCATCGGCTCCACCTATGACGCTCTTACCTCTCCCGACAACGCCGCTGTCGTCCGCAGCATTGCCATCTTTGGTGTAAGTTTGATCTTGCCATCTTTAATCGAAGATGAATCAGTGCTGATTAAGTAAACAGGCTGCTGTGACATTCTTGTCTAGCTCTTGGGGCGAGATCCTTCTGCCTCCGTAAGTTGAACCTGATATGCGAGTCTCGACGAAACACGAACTGATTCCTGGACAGCCAGTAAATGACGCCGCAACGATACGCGATCAAGAATTTGGAGAGCAGGGAAAAAAGTCATGAGTAGGGATTGCGCATTCCTCGTGAACTACATAATCGAAATACTTGTACATTAGTTGGCGTCAGTGTACGTTTAGACACGATGGATTTCAAGGTTGGCCTGTGCCTGGCTTGGGCATTATGATATGGGCTGTATAGAAATCGACATGGCCGTTATGGCTGGGTTTGGGAATGATAAGACGTCTCCCCTATTCCTGTTTGGCTCTTGAGACTGGGTCGAATACTGTGAAGACTCACCTTTGCTATGCTAACCACAACAGACTGGAGACACTTATTTTTGAGGATACGGCTTACAGTGCATTGCGATGTACACCATTGGCATGTGCATCATGGGTATCGCACATTCCCTCCGGGTTATGCGCTCGGATGAGGGTGCTCCTGCCATCTTTGACCATGGCCTTACAGTCTCCAGCTGCCAGACTCATGCCATCTACGGCGTTTCTACAATGTTGTTCCTGGCAGATTCATCCTCATCTTTTGAACAGACTTTGACGGCATCGGCATTTGACACTTTCTCTTGATATCTTACCATCAAGACGTGATCTGCATCAATATCACAGCCTCGCCCGTCTTTGAAGGCCGCCACCATGAGCACGCATTCGTCTTCTCGCAAGAATTCACCACGCAAGTTCGTCTCAGAAAGCTCAGATACACGCAGCTTGACCAGCAGCAAGTTCGCCCAGCTTCTCTCCAAGTTTGAGGTTCTCGAAGCAGTCTCCTCCGTTGGCAGCCCCAAGCCCACTTCTGCCATCAAGGTCACTTCGACAATTGAACAAACTTCATCGAGCGCCTCGAAACCATCATCCCATGCATCAACAACAAGACGAGAAAGAGGCTCAACGGGTTCTAGCCATGTCTCATCCAGTCGTTTCGTTCCTTCGAGCCAGCAAGCACCTCGTACCCGTCGGGTAAAAACCTTTGGTGCCCAGTCGCCTGTGATTTCGACTAGAAATGCGGACTCAAAGGCAAGGCAAAAATCTGTGGCAGAGAGACGAATAATGTTCGAGGCTGCATACCAACAGGCGCGTATGTGTTTCAGGTGCATCTTTTGGAGAAAATAATTGACTGTCTGATAGAAATAGAAGCCTCTAGTCCCGCCCGCACTTCCATCCCTCATTCATCGTCGAAGTTGGCTCATTCCAAAAGTTGGCAATCGATCAAGACAAGACGGTCAGCCGCTGAGCCAAGAGAAGACGATGTTCCCACTACGCCGATTCCAGTGCATGTTGCAAAAACATTCTCGCCCACGTCTCATACTGTTCCCTCACCTCGGACACTCCTGGCTTCCGATGATCCTTTTGGCACATGGCGATCTCCTTTGAATCGACCAGATGACTCATGGACGTCTTTCAAGCGCAACAGCCTGGTCATGAGCGCACCTGATGCGAGTCCAAGCTACATCAAGTCTCAATACACAGAATTGACACCATCGTCTGCACAGGCGGTATCTATGAGCCGATTCAAGCTTGATGATGTTCGTGATGATGTTTTTGTTGAAAAGAACAACATCACAATCGAAGAGACCCCCCAGAATGGCTGGGTTCGAAATGCTCGCAAGATAGCATCTTCATTGTCAAATACAGTCTCTGCAGGAAGTTCAAGTCTAAGAAGAAAATCCCGCGGATCCCCTGATGCTCCCAGTCAACCTCCGAGCAATAGCAGCGGTCTTATGTCTTTCAGATTTGCGAGAGCAAGTACCCCGAGTCGCTCAAGCCTCCCACGCTCTAGAATTTCCAACCTCAGAAAGCAGTTTGATCAATTGAAGGATCAGCCAGTGGCCTCTGTTGCTCCTCTCGAAACCAAACGGCGCGAGTCAATCCTTACCAAGACTTCGGCGTCTAGCTCGCCATCAAAGCATCCTCTTTTGGGACACTCCGATTCTTCGGAGTCCGAAATGCTGAATGCGCCAAAATTCAGGTCAAAAAGTTATGCTCCCCGTAGGAGCCGAGCTACGGTGGAAAGTCCACAAACTCCAGTTGGTCGGCGTAACACTGAGAAGCACATTTCACCTTTGAAGCAAAAGATCGACTTGTTTGAGTCCCTTGATCACCAGGTTCCTTCATTCGATTCTCCCCGTCCCATTGAGACTAGTAAGCAGTCTACGTTCAAGAATATCAAGCGAAAGAGTTCTGTTGTTGGTCCTCTGAGGAGCTTCAAGGGTACCCTTCGACGGATTTCCACATCTTATCGAAGGATACCCTCGGAATGGAGCACTACAAGTTCGAGAGATATCACCCCCTCCCAAGCTAGGGGCTCCGATGAAGATACTGTGGTGCAGGGTGGTCAGAGTGTTGAATCTGCAAATGACGAACCGCTATCGCCCCGTTCAATTGATGCGGTTCCTGGTCAGCCCGTTCTCGGCCAAACTTTCCTCACCAACGAAATCATCTCGCCTCTTTCGCTGGAAAGGTCATCTTCTCTTCCTCGAAGTTCCATTACCCAAGCGGGCTTCAACGTGGACGGAGAGGCTGGGCTTAGTGTAGCGCCGCCTCCTTTGTTCGCAGAACCTCAAAGGCGCTTCTCTCACACCAAGCATGCCCTCTCCCGAGCGGCAAACCGGTTTTCTCTACCCGACGTCGAGAAGGAACTGGAACTCATCGAGCTTCTTGAGAATGATCGTGAGACTGTCCCCGCGTACAACACATTTGTCTCCAAGGTAATCTGCGAGTTGGAGCAACCTCGACCGGTACGCGCGAATGAGCTGAAGCGACTTGTTAGTTTGTGCAAGGAAAAAGCCAGAAAGCTGTCAGGAGGCCGCAGCGAGTAGATAAATGCCTCATAACACAAGTTCCAGATGAAGGAGTAGGCTTGGTTATGTTCTCTGGGTGCGACTCGGGCTTGGATGGTAGTTGTTATACAGTATATAGTGTCAATCACCCACATCACATTCTGAATGTCTTACCTTGCAGCTGATAACATAAGAATGTGAAACTAACATTGGACATCACAGTAGACAAAGCAGGGTTGGCAAGCTGAATGTATCCATTGCTATTGTGCGCTCAAGCGCTTATCCATCTTTTAACTAAAGAAGCAAGGCATGGATAGTATCGTCCTTGATTAAAAGACATCGATTCAAAAAGAGATATCATAAACTGAAGAAAGTTGGATGCGAGTTATCTCAAGCATCATATCGACCGCATTGGGTATGAAAGCTGTTCGTTAAGAAAAGCAGTGAAAATGAAGAAAAGCAACTTGTGCCGATACGCCGCGCTAGAAGTTTTGTTTTGGTCGAAAACATGAACATGTAATACCATTTCCCAAAAGCAGTCTTTTCGTGGAAGCTGAGAACTGGAAGAGAGTGGTCTAGATTCGCTCTTCACGTTGCAAGAAGGCTTTGTCAACCCGGACATGGTCACCGTCCATCTTGCCGAGCTCGACATCCTCAGGGTTGATGTGGTCGCGAGACGAAGTCCCTGCTTCGCAGCGGGCGTACACGGAGACGTGAGGCCTGTCGGTGGCGCCGCTGCGGTTGGTGCTGAAGCTGGGTGCCTTGAAGCCGGTGAAGGAGCTGGGACCGCTGACGCCGTAGCGGATGCCGCTGGAGGCGCCGGAGGAGTTGGCGCTGTTGGAGTTGCTGGCGGCGATGCGTTGGGCGGCGAGGGTGCCGAGGGGGAGGATGACGGCGACGGAGGTGAGGGTTAGGGATGCTGCTTCGAAGTCGACGAAGTGAGCCCACTCAAGAGAGGCGAAGATGACTATGGAGGGTTAGTGAGTGGTTTGAGGGGTTAGAGGGAGGGACTTGCCTGGGATGATCATCAGAAGACCATTGGTCATGACGAGGACTTCCATTGGGGTGAGCGTCTTGTATGATGGTAGGATACCACGGTTGGAGATGAGATGCCAGATGAGCTTGATGTTGAAGATGGCGCACCACCATGAGATTGAAGACACGTTCATGATGACCGTCCACTTGATGAGCCAGAGCATGTGCCACGGCGGGATGGTATCGAGATTCGCCTCGATCTGAACGGCCGTGAAAGCAATCCTCACACAAATCGTCATGAGAGAAATGACGAGTGAAAGGCCAGCGATGATATACTTCCACAGATTCGGCCACAGCTTAACCATCGTCCAAGCCTGACTCATAAGCATCGACTCAATCGAGATGACGAGCAAGAGCGAGATGATGTTGGCAGCAATGGCGGGCGCATACCCACTGGTAGGAATATGGCTAAAGTCGTGAGACCAAAAGGGATAAAAGTCGGCGAACTTGGAGATGTTCCAGATACAAAGCAGAACCATTCTGACCGAGCAGATGACGAGACTGACGATCTGGAGGGCGTTGAAGGGGCGTTTGAACTTGGAGATGGGCACCATAACGAGGAGAACGACGAGCATGACGAGACAGGCGCCGAGCTGTGTGGCATAGTTGATGACGGTGTTGACCATCATGCGACGCATCTCGTCGACGAGCATCACGGGGATGCTGATGGTGGTGTTTCCATCTGCTGCTAAGAACGTGACGTTCTGCGTAAACGGGTCAAAGGTCGACATTGCTTGCGAATCTGATAGTGAAAGGAGTGAAGTGAAGTGGAAGTGAAACGGGGAATTGGTAGTTGATCGGATCTCAACGTGGCAAAGATGGATATAGTTCACGAGGCGAACGGAGAAGTAAGAGGTCTGAGCCCTTTCAAGATATATAAGAGAGCAGAGGGGAGTGAAGTGAGAAGGCAAGTCTTGTATAACGTTGAAGAGAATTGAGAAAGTGGCAACATGGTTAAAACAGATCACACACCAGGCGAGAACGGTCTTGAAGAACAAACAGTTAAGCTAGCAAGCAATATGATATTGTCAGCGGCAAGGAAGAATGTGAGCCCTCTAGGCACTGCAGTAGTCAAGGAACAGGATTTGTATTCAAAGGGTGTTATCACATTCAACCAAGAATGAAGGCCAAGGTCGGTGGGGGTGAGGTTGGTCTTAGTATTGTTCTTGCATTTCGTGGCGTTTTGAGGCTTAGTATTGTTCTCTGAGTCCGCTAGACTCGTTCGGTGCAGGAGATCGATCCGTGCATATCTTGACAGGTCGAGAGCTAACGGTCCAAGCGACGGGTTCGTTTCTTTTTCCCCGTGTTCCTGACTCCGTGCACGCCAATTGCCGTCATGCATGGGGTGAAGGGGAGTCTGATATCAGGAGTTTAAGTATCCGCATTGGTCTCGATCGTTAAAACCCTTAATCTGCCTAGTCTTTCTCAACCGTATCGGGAGCTCTTCGCCGTATCGATGGCTTGAGATCGCAAGATAGACTTTACGGGCATCCAGCTATCCGGTCGTCCTGGTCGTTTGGCTCTGTTTCAAAAGTATGTTGTAATCCGCCTCTTACTTGTCGTAGTTTGCCCAGTGCCTGGCCACGTAACTGCTACTCCATGCACGATGCCAATCCTGGAGCTCTTCCCGGCTGCCAGCTGCAAGAACAATACTAAACCCCCGCTTGGCAAGGGAGCTGCGTCAAGTCAATCCAAATCTCGTATGGTATCCCATCATGAGGCCAGGCCCATTCCTTGCCCAATCTTTCGCACAAGTGCTTTTTTCAGATACCACTCTCTAGCAAGAGTCCTCGTCGTCTTGGCAAACACTGCTGGTGTAATGCGGCCGCGCTCGACAGCCCGTCCAAGCATGAATATGGCGTCACCTATAGCTCTCTCCTCTGCCACTAGTGTATATAGCTGGTTTGCGACTACTGTAGGAGCTACAAGGAGCTCGTCAACGTCCGGAACAGGATGGCTCTTCGATCCTTCAATCACGGCATCCGCTTTATGAAGAGCATCGTGCAGAATATTAGAGTTTGACGTCAAGACATTCGACAATTGTGTCAATTGACCACCTTCAGCCTGGAAGGCTGGTATTGCTGACAGCATTGCTGTTCTTTGTGCCTGCAAACCAGCCATGCTCGAGTCGTTTTGCTGCCGGCTGCGCATCCTGATCGAATACAGTGTCTGAGCTAACTGTCGCAACAACGCATCCTTTTCGGGATTGGGCGGGATAGGAGGAGCCGCTACGGTAGTATTTGGCAAGCTTAACTCTAATGGCTCATCAAGTAGATCAGGAGGTGGTGGTGGTTTCGCAGGGCTTTGTGATGGTGGAGCTGCCTGGGCCGTCCATGCCGGAGGTTGCGGGGGCTGTTGATATTGCTGATGCTGTGGTGGCATTTGCCATTGTTGTTGTGACGGAGGCGCAAACGACTGGGTATCGTTCATGTATCCAGGTTGCGCAGCCATTGGCGGTCCAGCAGGCGGCATATGACGAGTCGCATACTGCTCCTGGGGGCGAGGCAATCTCGGATCCTGTGCAATTGGACTTCCAACTTGAGGTGGCAGAGGAGGAGCTGAGTCGTACCTTGACATGCGGTTAGACTGCGCCGGGGAACGTCCCGGGATTGGAGGTAAAGGCGGTCCATTTTGAGATTGTGTCTGCGCAGGTGATGCAGTCTGAGGGCCCTTCGGCGGTGGTGGTGGAGGGCGAGGCTGCTCTGAGGGATGCGGATCTTGTGTTGCAGGCCGCGAAGTTGATCCCATGCCAGGAGGCAGAGGCGGCACAGGAGGAGGTGTCGGATTAGCTTGAGCTGGAGGTGGTCGGGCCTGTTGCTGCCGAGCTACGACTGGAGGTTCTTTTGCGAAGATATCGGTTAGGATGTTGAGGAAGTCCCGTAGGTTAGATTTCTGATCATCTTGTCAGCAACAAAACATCACAATATAGCTGTGGCTTGGGGCATCGTACATCCCAGAATTCAGCCCATCTCACCAAGTATGGATGATACACCAGACCTTGCGGATCAACATGCTGTCCCGGTCGAATCATCATAGTCTCAGTCGGTACAACGTATATCATGGGTGGTTCTCGCGGATAAGCGTGTGGCACCCATATCGAAATGGGGAAGCGATACGTCGTCCCGCGAAAATTAACAGGGAGAGTGCCCGAGAGATGAAGCAACAAGGCATTGGCGCCGTTCGAGAACGCTGGTGAGGGTCAATATCCGAATGCGACAAAGCTGGAGTTTAGAGCGCAAGCTGGGCTGATAGCTCTATGCGAACGTACTGTGTACATCGGTTCGCGGCGATAGCGAGGGGAATCGGTCGAGAGCCTGCGCAACATCGTTGTAGGCACGGTTTACATCGTGATATTCCTGTAGCGCGTTCAAATTAGCTCTTTTGAACGAGCGGGGGAAGATGGAAGAGGAGGGAGATACGTACGCTTGTAAGAACGCTGTAGAGCCAGTTCAGCACATGTTGCTGGACAGGCATCGTGCTGTTTTCCAAGTAACCCAAGTCGTTATTTGAGATATTAAGGAAGATGGAGATATTCACATCTGCCGTTGACCTTGAAGGTCGTCGTAGCTTGGTTCGGTGTTGGTGGTTCGTGCGTCTTCCATGCTGGACCTCATGCAATCGACGTAATGGGGTACGGGTACGTACCGGGCACCTTCCTAAAATCGACCCGAACTGCGGATAGTGGGGGTGGGGGTTTTAAGGCTTCAACACCAACTGAAGCAACTGAATATAGTGAGCGAGTACAAGTATGAGTTTGTCTTTACTGTTTCTAGATCTCTTGTAAGGAGAACTCGGATAACATTGGCTCTTCATGATTACCTTACTCGAGTTAATCACTTTTTAAATATAGCTTAGAAGGCTGCGTCACAAGGGTCATAATCTGAATAGCCTCTGTCTCACAACGATTAAGTTTCGGGTGGTTGAAGCCATAAGATGTCGCTTTCCACCAACACATCTGATGAAACATATCTGAGAAAATGGCCACTTGGCTGTTGGAGACTCTCCCACCAACAGCGAAATACTCTATTACTTACTATTTAGTTGTGTGATCTGCACGCCGGAAATAAAACCAAGACATTTCCCTCTGGCTGTAGGGTAGCAAAAAACCAACCATTCAGAGACTCAACTCTAACTCAACAACACTTCCTAAATCCAGACACGCGTTAACGACATCAATTAATAATGCCCTCCCATCAACGTTACAAAACCCCAAGCCACAAAACATCACATGTTAATGTAAATTACAAATCCAATCACCATATCCGTACATCGGCCGAAGACGGCTTCACGTCCGCAGACAACCCGGTCTCTCCGCAACCTCTTTGGCACTTACAGGTTCATCACCAGGGAAAAACACATTATGCGCGCTAATTAAACACTTTTTTTCTGCATCCATGTGGCGTCTAGAACCCACGGTGGTTCTTCGCAACTTTTGTCCACTCATCCGAATCGGCCAATCATGCTCTCTGCTCGAACCGTTTCGCCGCAGAAACTAGCACGAGAACATAGGAAGAGTCATTTACAAACATCATAGTCTATCCTCTATCCCCGGAATTTTTTTAACCTGTCTCTTTTTAAAACTCCCCATCATATCCATTATTTTGCAACTACCGGCCTTGGCTTCAACTACCCCAGAGTTTTTAAAAGCACCGTTGTTAATTCTTCTCTGATCTGATCCTTCCGGAGCGGCCCCACTATTCCGTCTCCGGTTCCCGGAACACGGCTCTTTCGCATCTGCTGATTCTCTGTTTCAGCCTGTGCCTTCTCCTCTTCACAGCTACAACAACTTCTAGAGGGAATATTCACATAAAATGATTCCCTCTATCCCAGTCCTAGCCGAGTACGGCATCTCACCAACTCATGGCTTCCTCCCGGATACTCTTCCTTTAACCCGTCTCCCGGATCCATACTACAACAAATGGGAGGCCATCGCCGCAAACCTACAGGCTCTTATCCTCAGCCGCAGACTGCGCGGTGTTATCGACAGATTACCAGTTCTGTCGACAATCGGTCTTGAGCATGACGCTGAGTGGCGACGTGCCTATTCGCTACTAGGCTTCATGGCCCATGGATATATCTGGGGTGGTGATTCGCCGTCGGATAGACTTCCTGCATCCATCTCTGTTCCGCTGTTGGAGATCTCGGAGCACTTGGAGGTACCGCCTGTTGCGACGTATGCTGCTGTTTGTCTCTGGAACTTTAAACCCCTCTTTGTTGATGAGGATATCGATAACCTTGAGAATCTCGCCACTCTAAACACATACACTGGAGCTCTCGATGAATCATGGTTTTATCTTGTTTCAGTTGCTATTGAGGCCCGTGGTGCGCCTATTATTCCTTTAATGTTGACGGCTATTGCTGCTGCTCGTCATGGAGACAGTGCTGCTGTTACGCGCTGTCTGCGCACTTTCGCAGAGCGCCTCACGGACTTGACGAACATTCTTCAGAGAATGCACGAGAGCTGTGATCCTACCATCTTTTATCACAGAATTAGACCTTTCCTTGCTGGAAGCAAGAACATGGCAGAGGCGGGCCTCCCCAATGGTGTCATCTACGAAGATGGTTCCGGCACTGAGGAATATCGACAATACAGCGGTGGCAGCAATGCTCAGAGCAGTCTGATTCAATTCTTTGATATCATTCTTGGAATCGAGCATCGTCCAACAGGCGAGTCTCGCGATCCTTCTTCAGACACCGACCGAGGCCGTGCTGCGAACCGACACAACTTCATCATGGAGATGAGACGCTACATGCCCGGTCCTCACGCCCGCTTCCTCAACGACGTATCCAACGTCGCCAACATCCGCGAGTACGTCGAATCCCACCACTCAGACAAACAACTCTGCCTCGCCTACGACGCCTGTCTCGCCATGCTAAGCGCCTTCCGGGACAAGCACATCGCCATCGTAACACGCTACATCATCAACCCGTCCAAGCAAGTCCGCGCGCGCAGCCGCTCCCGCAGCCCCGAAGTGACCCGCAACAAGCTCAACCTCGCCGTCGCATCGCGCAAGAACAAGGAGAACCAGAAGGGTACGGGCGGTACGGCGCTTATTCCGTTCTTGAAGCAGGCGAGGGATGAGACGGGTGAGCCGGCGGTTGAGGAGTGGACGAGGCGGTTTATGAAGAGGAAGATGCAGACGGAGGGGAGGAATGATTTCTTCTTGGGGAAGACGTTGCAGGATGATGTTAGTCTGACGGAGGATGTGGAGATTAAAGGCCTTGCTGGGTCGTGGACTATGGATGATGAGATTGGCGGTATTTGCCAGTATTAGAGGAGGACCTCATACCAACGAAAATGGTGATTCATGGGTAAATTAGATGGTTTGGGTAAGGGAGTAATTGGATAATTTATGGTAAATGCATATGATCAACTCATTGCAAGCGTTGGGAATAGATGAACAATACTACAGTGAACTGCAATCGCTTTTTTTTTTCTTAAGCTGAAATACGTTCGTATTCTTGAGCAGTTTCAAAATAGAGGGTGACTTTGCTCCAAATTAGCCTTACCAGTGAGGGTTGCTGTTCCATGCCCTCGATAATTTTGTCCTTATGCCTATACCTTTGATCGTTGCCAGATCAATATACCTTATACCATACCTAACAAACAACAACCTGCCGAGTCCTGACTCTAACAGGATTAGTTACTGAGTTATACATACCCGTGTACCAACCGTCCAATTGATGTTCCCAAACGCCGAGACATTATGCTCTTGTCCCATGTACCAATACAAGGCATTGCCATGATAAACGCCAGTGGTCGTACTCATACTCGTACAATACAATCTTCAGTCATCAACACATCTCGCCACACACATTCTGCTTCGTTGATGCCACTTCGCTTCATTGGGGGTTATGGGTGCGTATCAAATCATTTACAACTCTTCTCGCCGCATCTTGCGCGTCTGTCACTAACCACCACTGCAGCCTCCACTCCTCATCCATCAGCCACGCCAAAACAGTGAGCACAAGCAAACAGCCATCAGCAAGGCGCCTCAGTACTTCAAAGGCTTCCGTCCTCACAAACTGGTCTGCTTGTCTGCTTGTTTGCCGTTCTGTAGGATGCCATCTTCCGCATCGAACGAATCCTTCATGCATCAATGCAATCAGAAGTCCGTTGCCCACAAGAAACAGCATCCTATCCCCTATGATCATTGATCATCTGGCCTTCAGCCCACCACTCTCACGCACGCATCCACTGGTCTTTTCTGCCGCCAGGCGACAACACAAGCTCTCCCGAGGCTTAATCTCACCCGCATCCTAGCGGGGACATCTTCACTGATCAAAGCCTGAGTCTCTGCGCTTTTCTTTTCCAAGCTCAACAACCAACACATCGCCTCGCGGGGTATATCCTTCGCAGGGTGCCGTAATTTTCGCAAGTCGTTAAGAGCCACGTGACAGCGTCTGTCGTTCAAATCGTAGTAGTAGTCCTTGGGTGAATGATCCAAAGTTGTATCTGAGGAAAGGTGCCAGGTAACGATGAAACCGTTCCGAGACCCCCCTAGTAACCAAGGATCCATGCAAACAAGTCTAGGTGAATGCTGGAAAAAGGAAATTCGTTGCTAGAAATCTTTCCTTGTCAAGTACCGACATGTTCTCGCGGGTCGTGATAGCAACAATACTGTATAGGCTATGCGCAACCGCTGGAACAATGTGGCATTGCTCAGGCGAAAGATAAAAAAGAGGTTCAAAGATGAATTCGGACGGACCGAAAATGCCATGCAAGTCGAGGCCAGACAAGTGATGCTGGCAAATGCATGCTTCGGATCAAAGAACAAGAACCAAAACAGAGAAATAATTTGAGGGTAAGGATGTAGTGATATGTTCACGTGTCGGCATCAAAAAGAACAACTGTTAAAAAGCAAAAGTGTCGGCCATCCCAGACCGACGCTCTGGACCGCTGTTGGGACATACGCCACCAGGGGCATACACCAAACAGCCAACTCCAGTATTTGTTTAAGCCACGGGAGCGATAGAAGCAACGGGAGGAGCAGGAACGCTGCCAATATCAACCTCCTGAGGAATCTCGCCAACGCCGGGAGCGTTCTTCTGAGGACAGTCACGAGAGATATGTCCAGCCTCACCGCACTGATAGCAAGTCTTGCCAGCAGTGTTGAGAGGACCGCCGTTGGGAGCAGTGCAATCCCGAGAGATGTGACCGAGCTTGCCGCAGGCATAGCACTTCATGGCCTGAGCCTGGCAATCACGAGCAAAGTGGTTGGGACCACCACACTTGTAGCAAGTGGCAGGGCGAGGACCACCGGCAAAACCGCCACGGCCGTAACCACCGGGGAAGCCACCACGACCCATGGGAGCACCACGGCCCATAGTAGGACCAACAGGGTTGGGGCAGGCGCGCTATTACAGTCAGTTATGTTCGTTATTCAGGGGCTATGCCATCACATACAGCAAGGTGACCGGGCTGGCCACAGTTGTAGCAGCGGCCGCTGGTGCCAGTACCGCTCAGGCGGAGGGTAGGGCAGTCAGCCTGGACGTGACCAAGACCCTGGCAGTGGTAGCACTGCTTAGCCTCAGTGGTTCGGGGAAGAGGGCATCCGTTGGACTCGTGGCCTTTTGTAAATTAGATTGCGTCTATCTGACATATGAGTGGCACGTACCGGGCTGCTTGCAATTGTAGCAGAGACGCTCAGCAGAAGAGCAGACTTCAGCGTAGTGGCCAACATTGCCACACTTGTAGCAAGCACGTCGAGAGAGGGAAGACATTCTGAAGATAGGTCTGAATCATCAAAGTTAGTAACATTATTTAATGCAATGTTCAGTTGTGCATCGCGGTGCTGCTGCTGCTGCTGCTGTATATCTGTTTGTCGCCTAGTCGCCAGTATGGTTTTGTCGCAACTCCAGGGTAGATCGCAACGGCATGTTCCATCCTGTCTGGTCCAACATGGAATGATATAATATGTCTATCGGTTGAGGTCGAGCACGTCCTTGTAAGGCGCCGAGTACCCAAGGTCGACGGCGACATGGGGGTTATTCCAAGTCATCATGAGCTTCGTCGTCGCGCAGATGTCGTTGAGGTTGCCGCAGATCTTGATGACTTGGCTCCAATGTTGAAAGTCAGGACAATGCGATTGTCCAATTAGTATTGCCATATGATAAGCTCTGACAATCCTAGATCGTCAACCCCGCACTTCGAGTATGCCGAGGGGCAACACCAAGATCAGAGCTCTCGAAAGAACGGGGAGATAAAAGACGATATAGTTCGGGCGCGGACCGTTGCAGACCGGAGCTTGCGCCGAAATATCGGGTCGTACACGGAGGTCAGATACGGAAGGCTTTTGGAAGTGGGCTGTTGTGAGGCCGAAGCTTCAAACGAGGGATTTCCTGCATCGACGGATATGAGAGCAAAGAACGACATTCGAATCGCAACAAAAAATCGATAGTGATTATGTATTCGATAAATTCGGGAACGGGGGCCAAATGTATTTCGATATTTGCGATAGGCGAGGCATGTCGAATATGGGCGTTGTTGTCGCGCAAAGGAGGGGCAGCACAGCAACACACAGCAGCACAAAACCAAAAACCGCAATGCACGCACACTCTAGCATCAACATACCTTTATGGACTCGGAGGGAGCTTGATGGGTAGGTAGAGTAAGAAAAGGGAAAAGTAAAAAACAACGATGATCCAATAAGTGGATTTTGGTGAACAAAAACAATGAATAGGTAGAGAGGTATTGAGACACTCACTTCAACACCAAAAGAAGCTGTATTTGTTATGTATGGTTCTTTGTTATGTCCTAAATGGAAACTGGGAAAATGGGAATAATTTTTCGAATTAAAAAATTTTCAAAATGAGGGGAGCGACCTACCGCGGGCACACACACACACAGCGCAAGGAGCGAATGACACATTGCCTGACTGCCTGCCATTTCTTCGACTGGGCACTGGACAAATCCCCGACCCCCGAGACTGACACTAACGAGGCCTAAATCGAGTTACCACCCACAAACGAGTCGAATCAGAACGGAAGCGGGATCCATTATGATGATTGTGGATGCTGGGATGTGGGGAGGGGGCGACCTCGACCTCAACTCAGGCTCACTCAGCGGCGCGACTGAAGTGGGAGTAGTCAATAACTAGGACGGGACTTTGGACTAAGAGGGTACCTAAGCGAGGGTGAAGGGAGATTCTTCAGCTGAGTGATGAGAACGAGTTGTGCGTTTACAGTGATTGAGTTATGCTTGAGCTACTTTGTCTGATGTGTATAATCACAAATCATGCTCTTTAGTTAGTAGGTATCCAGAGCTCATTCAGGCTGAAGGTTCAGTGACTGTTACACAGCCTTATCCATTCCACCGAGGCAATTCAGTACCTACCAATTCCATTTTCCCTCCCCCTCCTCCATCACACACGCTCTAAACGCGCTGAACTAAAAAGACAAAGGCTGAAGAGAAGCCACTGACTGGGTGTCGAGTCCACGCTCCAATCAGGACTGACCTTTGCCCTTCACACCTCAACTCGAACCTCTCTGCTTTAGGAAAGAATGGGAGTTCACTAGGGAGGAAGGGACGCTTTCCCATCTGACCATGCTGTGCCTGCCAAGCGAATTGGTGAAGCACTGATTCACTTCAAGATGTTCACGTGATACAGTTCAGCAACCTTATTCTCCAACTGGCCTATCATGCAAACGCAGAATGCAGATGGCTTCAACCGAATGACATTTCTAACACGATCTTTGTTCCAAGCTGAGATTTGGTTGAACCCTTCTTTTTGGGAAATTCTGATTTCCTGGCGCAGCTGCGTTTGGCAGGGGATATAACCGCGTGATGTCAGACCCTGGCCATGGCAACTCCACGCTTCTTCCGAGACTCACTGCGAGAAAATTACTCCCTGCTCAGACGAGAGGGATAACCTAATCGCGAGATTAGACAACCGCCACCTGTTGAGTATCACTGCGACTGGGTCTCCGGTTACCACAGACCAGCACGAGCAACTTCAGCTAAAACAAGTCTGTAATATTACCTTTCCTATCTGGTATCTGTATCTCATAGCCTCAACATCTAATTTCCTCTCAATGGCAATGCTATGTAAAACTCCGCTAATATGTGATTCCAATGCTGCAGATGCTCATGTACGCTGATTTTAACAACGCCTCTGAGAGGCTCTGGGTCTTCAAATATGTCTTCGCTTTCATATAAACCATGCATATTGCTCGCTGTTATGCGCTGTGAAATTGCCCCTAATGATTCCTACTCGGTTGGTACCCTAGCCACTCTACCAAGCTCTGATGGATGTGTTGGTAGAGGTACTTCAGTTGTTGGTGCTGTCGATCGAGGTTGCGCCTCTACTACATATGATATACCATCTTCAGACACATACGACGGTGGCCTGGGACCAGCTCGAGTATTAGGTCTTATTTGAGAAAGGTCCACGGCCTCGTTGCGCTGCCAGAACAAACGATCTGGATCAACCCGCTGGAAATTATTAGCGTCATCCAGTCAAAAGTTACAGGCTAGATACATACCACTGTCTCGCGCCATCGCCCATAGGCTGGTGGTAGTGTCTTTGCAGCTTCGCCCTCCATACCGATAGCTTCCTCATCCTGCGCCAGAACAACAGGAATTGGAACCCGGGGGACGGCATACTGAGGCGCACGATATCGAGGAGGTCGATTTGCTCGCTCAGCGGCCTCGCGATTACTTTTAATTATTAGGAGACACAGTCTGATAAGACCGTGGAAGAAGAAGGCGGCGGCGAACAAGACGACAAGAATGAGCATGATGTTCATTTCGCGCGTGTTGACCTTGTGTGTCATGGAGAGGGCGAGGTCTATTACTGATCAGTATCGCAATTACACAGGCGACACAATTGGGTCGTGACTTACAGACAGTGACGAGAATTATAAGAAACAGACCTGAAGTCAAACACCTCAGGATCTGTGCTCTCATGCGCCTCGATCGAACCCATGGTATACAGCCCAGGAAGAACTTGGGGTGTCGCTGATGACTTCTTCGCGACCTATGGCGATCGCGTTCTCTTTCATGGTATTCCCTCCGTCTTCGATGTCTTCTAATGGTTGATCCGCCCAGAATTTCAGAGAGATGCGCTTCCAATGGATCTTGAGGAGGAGTTCGTTGTCGTCTTTGACGTCGGGATCGATGCGACTCTGCAGGTGTAGCCACAGGCTCCGGTCTCGTCGGCGATAGAGGTTCAGCGATGGGCAGTAGCGGCGCGGGAGAGGCTGTAGCATAGCGAACATCGTTGGATTGTGGTGTGGTGTTGTTACGTCCCCATATTCGCAGGAACCCGGGTACAGCAAATCTGCGAGAGCCCGCAGGGCGATTCGTATTCGAGTCTTGAGACTTGACGCTCTCGATCTCGGCGAGATGAGCTTGTCCCGTCATTGAAGCAGGTTCTCTCCGACTCAACAACCGTGATACGGGCGCAGGACTCGAACGAGGTTCTTGTATACTGTGCTGAGCTTCGACATCAACATTGGCGTCGAGGTTGACGTCGCCTCCATTTGGACTACCACCTCGCTCCATCCTTGATCGTTGTATGAGATCAGCCCGAAGCCTCTCCATGTCAGAACGGTTCATGTCCATATTTCGACGGGGGCACCCGAGGCAGTATATAGATCCGTTACGACTCAGGTAAAAGCGACTAAGACGGCGCTATCGTGAATTTTCAACAAAGTCCACGGGAGAACATAAAAAAAGGAACATACGATAAAAACTACACGCTCAACATGAAAAATTGTACCATCTCGGTCATTATTAGTAGAGAAGGAATAGGATATGCAACAATTAAATAACAAAAAATGGTTCAAGAACCTGTCTTGACTTTCTTTTTCTGAGACAACACCTGCAAAAAAAGGGAACTAACGAAGACGGCGACAAGAGACAATAAAAAGAGGGTCAGGTTTCGATAAAGCAGAAAATGGCCCCGGCTTCAGTCATGATCTAATTATGTTAGTGGGCAGATGGCCCGTCGTCTGTCTTGTCGTTTTCACACGACGTTCCCTTTTTCGACCCCTTGATTGAACTGAAAGGTTCGAGGACCCATGTTCATAAACCTTAGCTCTACGGGTCCTCCGAAAGGGAACAAACCGCGTCAGGGATATGGGTGTCCCCCTCTGCAAGGAGGAGCCCAGGTTCAGCTGTTGAAGGATGTACATAAACAACAGGGATTGAGAATGTGATTACAATGTGCAGCTGTTTGCGGCGATGAGTTTTGGTTGGCCTCGATGAAATTAACCTGCTACAGTTGCTAACTTGCTCTACCTACCATCCAATGATGGTTTGGACGTCCCGTGCGTGGAAAAACGTGGGAGGTGGAGATCTACAAATTACTACCCAGTCCGAGCTCTATCCAGGGGGCAACCAGCTTCAGAGCTAGTCGATATGCGGCTTATCTCTTGAGGTCTACCGTCGACCTTCAGCTCAAGATGATGCTATCACATATTTTCACAACTAAGTTACTTTATGTTATGCTTAAATCGTGACAATTATATGATGAAGTTATGAGTTTCAGAGCCTTTTTGTCTTGTTGCATCTGAACGTCTCGTGTTGAAGCACGCCGCATTGTGCTTGGAGCGCCTCATAGCCAACCAGGGGTATGAACCTGAAACCCGAGTATTCTGGCTATATGCAGCTGCAACCTCACGATAACTAATTGGATAGTTAGAGGAAGGGTTACATACAACTAACTTCATTGGAAGATAACATCTCCCTCAAGTTTTGATCGTGTTTGATGCTTGTTTCTTCAAGGGCTTACTATTAATCGACTATTTGCACATATAGCATAAACATCTTGCCCCTAGTTCGTGTCTCATCTTTTGATACAAGCCATAATCGCCTCCTTCACCCTTCCCAATGTTATCTCAAGAACTTTGTGCATGCTGTAATCCACTTTTCTAGCCATCATCAGAGCTTCCCCAGATTGAATATTCATGCTCCCTGGCAATATTGGAGAGTTAGTTAGACCAAGCTCCCTGTGCCATCCTAACGGCTACACTATTCAGCCATGGTGAGGGTGAGGGTGATGTCCTTCCCCTGGTACGCTCTCAAAGGTAGGCTTCAATGGCGCAGAGGTTACCAGAATACTGACCCCTGACACGGGAGCGCGCATCTCGTGATTCAATATGTCAGGGAGCGTACGGGTAGTAGATTAGAATATCGGGTTATTGCCTATCCTCCTCATTTCAACTCGCCGAGAAGCATTGTGCGGTCTGACGATGCAGAAAGTACTGAAACTTGTTAGTTCACCGCCTCCAAGATGATCAGCAGAATACTTACGGATAGGCTCCTTATTTGGCGAGAACTCTGCGCAGTTGACTGTGCCCTTGTGACCGGGCAGCTTGTAAGCGAGCTTGCCTGTCTCGCTTGACCAGACCATGACTGTTCCATCTCCTGATGCTGCTGCAATTCTCTTGCCTTCTGAGTCCCAGCTTGCTCCGAGGAGATTCTTCTCCATGCCCATTGTCGCACCGTCAAAAGTTCGGATGTGTCGTTCTGTTGGTGCAAAAGGTCGGATATCCCATGTTCGAACTGTAGAGTCCATGGCGTATGAGACAAGTGATTGAGAATCTGGCGAAACTCTCAATGAGGTGATGGTGTCTGAATGGCCGAGCATCGAGTATATCACCGACTTCTTTCGCAAGTCCCATACTCGAATATCGTTGTCGATGCCGCCTGCGTATATCTCGTTACCAGCCTCGGATACAGCGATGGCGGTAATAGGGAACTCGGTCTGGATATAGTCGACGGCATTCTTCGATCGGGGGTCCCAGATTCCGATTGTCGAGTCGTCGCTTCCACTGACAAGTATCTCCTCTCCTCGTCTGCTGATGGCCACCGTGTTGATAACTTCTTCGTGCCCAACATATCTGCGGATTCGTGTGCCTGACGTCAAATCCCAGCTCGCAAGATGCATGTCAGTAGATGCGCTGTATAGAATTTCCGAGTCGCGTGACCATTGTAAGTCCAGAATGGCACCGCGATGACCATTTAATATTCCGTAGTTTTCGCAATCGCCATACGTTCTCCAAAGCACTAGCAAAGTCAGCTCATTGTCGCCCAGGAAGCATTGCTCTTTGCTCACTTAGAGACCTGTCCATTCCACCAGAAGCAATCAGGTTGCCTGTAGGATCGAACTTTGCTGCAAAAATCTCGCCCGAGTGTCCTGACAGTTCCATAACAGGAGCTTGAAGCCCGCTTGTTCTAGGTGCCTACACTAGTCAGTCCAGCGACCTCAACGAGTAAAAACTCTCCAACTTACAGATTGCACCAGCGCATTGCTTGACGCGTTCAGACGCGCAAGAGCGCCTGTAGAAGAGTTGACATTCTGTCGCTTCACCAGCGATTGAGAAGAGCTGGGATCTCCATCGGCAGGACGTTTTTCGGCGGACATGGCGTAGTCGAAAGGGTATCAAGAGAAAGAAGGGTTATATGCGACGCTGATTATGCAAATGCGCCAATTTTTGTCGAGTTCTGGAGCTGTCAAGTGAGCTTGGAGCTTCCTGTTGCTTCACTTTTTGACGATTGTGGTGGGCTTCATGCAAAGTAAATCGAGCTCCTGCAAATGATTGGTGGCCGGGCCGAAGATTGTTCCTGAGGTCGGCGTTTCAACCCTCCGTGCACCGACATTCCAGAGCGGTGTTGGCGCTACTGCTTCACCTCCCGTCCCTGGTTGAAGCTACATCGACATAGCTCTGTTTGCGTATGATATTGGAGTTTCTTCCATTTCAACAACTTTTTGCTCTGTGCCAGCGACTTGTTGATTGTAGAGTTCGGTCGCTGTCCTTGAACTCTTACACAACCTCTCCATCACAGCCGCAATAATGGCGGCCAACAAAGCGTCCCGTGTGGGCGAGGAGTAAGTCCACCATGATAACTATCCAGTCCTCAATTTACTGTCAGATACTAACCTGGTTCTAGAATCTGGAAGTAAGCGACGAACGCCTGAGCCCCCAACGGTGCGCCTCTCTAACATATTAACAGAACTCGAATCGACAAGGTCAACGCTGAGCTCGTCACCTTAACCTATGGAACTATCGTCGCACAATTATGCAAGGACTATGAGAGCGACTATGCCGAAGTGAACAAGCAACTCGACAAGATGGGTTACAACATTGGTCTGCGGCTCATCGAAGACTATCTCGCCAAATCCAACACCATGAAGCGATGCGCCAACTTCCGCGAGACGGCAGAAATGATCTCCAGGGTAGGGAGACTTAGTGCGCAGCGTCAGACAATGACTAACGAGAGAACCAGGTTGGATTCAAGATATTCCTCAATATTACTCCCCAAGTGATGAATTGGACAAGCGAAAATGACCAGTTCTCGCTGGTATTCGAAGAGAACCCCTTGGCCGACTTTGTGGAGCTTCCCGACGATGGTCGAGCGCAAGACCAGCTTTGGTACTCCAACATCCTGTGCGGAGTGCTACGAGGAGCTTTGGAGATGGTGCAAATGCAAGTTGAAGCTCACTTCGTCAGTGACGTTTTGCGGGGCAATGACAGCACAGAGATGAGGGTATCGCTAATTCGATACATCGACGACGAACTGCCCCCCGAGGATGACTAAGAGATGCAAAAGGGGGAGCTATGAATGTGATTATTTGACGACGATTTAGCAATTGCAGAACACATGTGGATGGATGGATGGCTATGAGAAATTCTAGATTTTCAGGGGGATATGCCCGCAAATGATCGTTGACGGCATCGACGGTGAGATTGTGCCGATCGGGGCGATTGGCATGGAAGCAAACTTACTTACGGAACAAACTTCGTTTTAGCAATCTTGCGAGAGTTGGCTTGGGATCATGGCACGTGTAGATACCCATGGAAGACAGCTGTCAGCCACGTGCTAGGCTACAAATGCCGGTTAACTGAGCTCACGCCATAGTGATAGAGCCAGAATATTAAGATGAAACATTTTGCACTCGTTTTACTGGGTGATGAGAGTTGGTATATTTCGAGCTGAAGTTTGTTTTATTAGAGCAACTGCAGTAATAAATGAAAGCGAGAGCACGAAGGCAGATAGATCTTACTCTCATTTACTATATGGAGTAGAGGCATCATGGATATTGGGTTTAATTTCTCTGGGCTTCCACAAACCTACATTATGAGTTAATCAGCAAACGGCACAAACTCAATGTTGATTATTCACAAACGCGATTTTGATTGTATCTCAACCCCGCCGGACAATGAAGAGCTGAAGCTCTATCCCACAAGCGACAGATTTTAGTAGATTGATAACGTCAAATCCCCACGACGGCGGACGATCAATTGACAGTCAAACGAGATTTGTTAGTGGAGGTACGGATTCCTCAAGGAGATAAGAAAGCCCAGGGCTTTGTGAATAAGTGATGAAAAGATTCAGGCAAATCTAGGCAAACCTTAGCAAGTCTTTAGCCCAGTTAATTTTGGCATCCTGGCTGATCTTCAGAAGTTTTGCTCCCTGGGGCACAGGCTCAGACCATAGGTACCTTAATGACGGGAACACATGTGCCTGAGGCAAAGGGGCTACCGTTTGTCTCCTATGTCATGCCTGAGGTCTCAAGACCGGCAACATTTTAAGTGTCGGTCTAGAAAGTACGCACCTTGGTATGAAATTTACGTACCAGAATGTAACGCGACAAACTCAGCGCGCCAATGGCAAGGAAGACCGTCTAGCCCCAGGGNNGAAGACCGTCTAGCCCCAGGGCGCGTCTTCAGATCAAGGGTCTATTGTGTGGGGTGACGCGACCTATGATCATTCGGGTCCGCTAACGTGCAAACCTTGGTTGAGAGCCCCTGAAGAGCATCCACTACAGCTGCGGTCTAGGCCGCTGAGCGTTGCTGAGTCGCGCTGAGCTTACTGAGCCTCACAGGGCACGTTGGCAGCCCGGTGCTTAACCCCGGTTGGAAGCCAGCCTCCCTTCTGTACATGTTCCATGTGCATCAAACCGGTCTCGGTAGTTGTGACCAAGTCGAATGTCTTTGAAGAGGATCACGGAGAACAATGAGGGACTAAAACAGTCAATTCTGACAGAATCTCGAGGGTTTTTAACGTCTCGCAATTGACTTCAGTGTTCACGTTGGATTCGCTTATATGCGTCCATTCGTTCTTAAGATCGACCGTCCCGATTTCTTTTAGCTGCAAGGAGTCAAGGCATCCCAATTTGGTGGATCTGTCTCCAGGTCCCAGGAAAACCTAAGCTTTTGACAGACGGCCAGCCTTGTAATTTGTGTTTTACCGTTTTGGAGCAAGGTCTGCTGTCCTTGTAAATTGCATGCATCTAACCATCGGAGGTGCATCACTGACTGTTGGTACCAATTCCGATATGCGGAGAGGGCTACATCACAATGTTGGAGGGGAATGTCTAATAAAAATAAATATACGTTTCGCATGATTGAGTGGTCGTTGTTCGTAGATTCTATTAATTGATAAATTTTCAGGGAGCGATTCACAGGGAAGAAGGAAGAAGAAAAGTTTGACCGTCCTCCTCCTTTTCCTTCACTCACTGACTGGAGGGATTCCCACCGCCCAAATCAAGGACCGACCACGTTTTTCACCCACAACCTCTGTCTTGCTCCCTTTTACTCGCCCTCACACCTTTCTTTTCCTCCTCCATCAAACAAAGCACCTCATTTCTACTCGGCCGTTGTGCCATCTGCTTTGAAAAGCTCCAGACGGCGAGTATCCTTCGCGTTTGGTAATTGCAGCAAGAGTTTGACGTACGTTGATCAACCTACTTGCATCTATCTCCCTTATACTGGGTCTCTCCCCGTCCTCCACTGTTCCCGTCCGTCTGGCGTTTGGATCGTTTCCGTTTGCTGTCGGTACTTGGATAGAAGGGTACTCAGCATATAATTTGGAGGTACCCGCTTGTCCTTGGAGGTGTTCCGTTGAAATCTCCAAGGTACTTGGTCTTTGCCCGAGCTGCCCGCAGAACCACAAGTACCCTCCCACCCCTGGCGAATGCCCAACCCCAGGCACTCGTTTT
>JABSTL010000335.1:0-17073 GCA_013759095.1 Fusarium sp. NRRL 29148
ACCCATCCCCCATCCCATCTGTGGCTCTGCCCATCCCAAACTTGTTAGCCCACCCCTGGCCTGCAACTCAAATCCTGCCCACTGCTCTTCCCTGTCCATTAGCACCCACCACCATCCCAAAGAAACCAAACCACAACCACCACCAGACGGCCCATGCCTACGCGGCTCTCAACCTTGTAGCTCGCTAGCCTCTTAGTCCCATGCCGCTCAGGCCGGGCCCCGGTGCTGCCCTCACACCTCTCCAAGGCAGCTTAGGAAAGAGTTTTGTACCTTGGTTTTTTAACTGGGACCTACCTGGGTGGGCTTGGCTTTGGTCTTGGGGGTGTTCTCTTGGTTCAATTCGCCTGCAGCGCAAGACTCAAAACCACCTGCTCCCCGCAGCACTCTTATCCTCGATTCCCTTCAGCATCTCCACCAGCTCTGATTGCTGTCGACGAGTTTATGACCACCGACTGACTGACTGACTTTACTTCAACAGACTTCCTCCTCCAAGTCTTTGATATCAGCAGCATCTTTTTTCCTTGTATTTTGTTTTTCACTGTTTCGTCATTGATTGATTCTTGTCTTTGTTGGTTTCTTGTTTCATGCCGGCATCGTCCTCATCGCCATCTTCATCATCTCGACGAGCCCCCTATACGACGACGACTCTTCTCGCTCACGTTCAACGGATCCCTCATCTGCTGTATCACTTCACTGTGATACCCTCAACCCGACCACCGCCAATTGCCGAACTGTACCTTTCGTGGAATTCTATCTGCTCTGTTGCTGGAATATTGCCAGAGCATTTGTTTTTCTCGAGTCGCATCAGTTTGCCTGCTTATTTTTTGTTGGGGTGCGCATTGATCAATTTCATCGTGTAAGTAGTGCACTGCACCTTATCGCCCGCCCACTGAAACCACCACCACTACACTCACTGTACTCCCTGTGGCATCCACCTTGACCTCAGCACAGCACCGTTCTATTGTTCCACTCGTCCTCTTATTGTCTTCCACCGCAACAATCGTCAAACAATTGAAAACAATCGTCATTCGTCATTTTTTATTATTTACTTCGTCACCAGCCTGTGAAAACCTTGTCACTATCAATTGTCTCCCATCAGCTCTTATCTCTTTTATCCCACGTTTTTCGTCTAATTATGCATCGCCACAAAAATTCCTTGTTTCTTAACCATGCTAATCAGTGCCTTCCCCATTATTAGACCTGATCTCGATCACCTTCGGCGCCTGCCTTGATCTTCATCGCATACGCTAAGAGAAAGAGAAAAGAAAACCCACTTCTCTGCGCAACTGCCCTTGAATCTCTCTCATCACGAGAAGAGAGCTTCTCATCTCGAAAACCTCATTATCTACCTGGGTTACTTCTTTTAGATTATCCTCCACGTGGTGAAGCGAAGTTCCTGGCAAACGGCTTCCACGGAATAACCTCCTCCACTCCTCCCCCCTTCTTCTCCCTCTAATCACAACACAACCCACCTTGGGAATGCCTTACACGCCACCCTCACATCAATCTCCCGCTTCGTCAGCCTCCGCATCGCCCGTAGCGAGTCGGCGGTCGTCGCTACAATCGAGTCCTCGACCTAGCCTGCCGCGATCCGCTTCATATCTTACAAAGCATCGACGAACACCTTCGGCTTCAGCCCTCAGCGATGGGTCGACAGGGACGCTGACACCGCAGGGAACATCGGAGGATCTTAAGAGCATGGGCACAGCTGTTCCTTCAAGCGTGAGGCAATCACCACCACCCGTCACTGACGAACGCACAATGCCCATGGGTGCCATCATCTCGCCACCTGATTCTGCTTCCTCCGGTAGCGACGACGAGGAGCAAGAACCACAAATTCGAGGTCGAAAGCTTGACAAGGCTCTGCGGGACGCTGTCAGCCAGATCCCCATGCAACGTTCATCATCTCCCCCACGATCACAATTGCAGCACCAAGACAGCACAGAACATCTCCAGCTCCGCCGCAAAGATGGTGTACATCTCAGCTTCAGCACAAGCGCACTAGGCGATCTCGCAAAGGGCCGTAAGATGCGACACGTTCGATCAGCCACTGAGCCAAACGCTGGCCTCTCCAAGTCAGACGACAACTCGATATCAGTATCAGAGGAGGAGTCTGACGAGGACCTGCTTAAGAAGCCTCAGATGGTGCGAAAGAAGTCTGGTGAGCTAGTCCGACCTGCCCTCCGTCCTTCTTCCCGACGACGCCCCTCAAGCATGCCCGGTACCCCCATCTTCTCCAAAGCTGTTCACTTTGATTCACACCTCGAGCACGTCCGACACTTCTTGCAAGTGGACCGACCTCTGGCTGTGAGTGCTGGATCTTCGCCAATTGACAGCTACGAGAGTGATACCGAGTATCCCTTCCCTGGCAATGGCAAGCAGACTGCCCGCACTCCTCCTTTTGAGTGGGAGATTCTCACCACAAACTTCCCTCACGACTCAGCCGCACGTAAGTCGTCGCCCGTTAGACTGGAAAAGGTTTGGCTCTCGGCCGACCAGAAGTCCCTCCTGGGCTCTGTGGCTGTCGCCAACATCGCCTTCTCCAAGGCCGTTACCTGCCGTTTCACTCTGGATTACTGGAAGACCACCTCGGAGGTTGCCGCTGACTACAGCCACGAAATCCGCCCCCGGGAAACGCCGCTGGGTCATGATCGCTTTACCTTTTCCATCAAGCTTGCTGACACTGCCAACCTCGAGTCAAAGACGCTCTTCCTCTGCATCCGCTATGCCGTCAATGGACAGGAGTACTGGGACAACAACAGCAGCTCTAACTTCCAGGTCGACTTCCGAAAGAAGCATCTGCCCATGAACGGGAAGAACAACTTCCAGGGCGCTTCTTCCCGACCCGCTAATGGCCTTCCCCGGAGTAGCCGACGCACCAGCAGCGCCAATGTCCCCCGACCCAAGTCGATGCCTGTTGGCTTCGGTGACTTTGGTGATGATGCTAAGCTCAACTTTGACCAGCCAATCCACGAGTATCTCGGCGAGTCTGAGAACAGTACTGGCGGTCTCCGTCTCAAGTCCAAGTCGACTGGCAACCTTGCTAGCGATAACCTCTCCAAGGATTTCGGCTCGCCTAGCGGACTTGCCTTCTCCAACCGGTATGACTTTGGTGCTTCCTTGAGTGCTGCTGTCCAGGCCTCGAAGGACAAAGAGGCCTCTCAGGATAAGGATGGACTTTACATGAAGGCCAACGTCCGGACTCCCAAGCCCACCCTCACTGTCCCTGAGCCTCCCACCAACGCTAAGAGCCGGTCTACCGCCGGAGCTACCTCTCCCAACTCGACCATCTCCAGCTCTTCATACGAAGAGTTGGTCAACAAGTACTGCTTTGTACGTGCCCCCGAAGTTCGCCCTGCTTCACCCATCGCTTCTGGTGCCCGTCGCCCATCCCTGATCCACCAGAAACTCAGCATCAGTCTCCAAGGCCTACGGGATGGCACGGCGACACAGAAGCAAAATGAAAGAGTCGGTTACTAACAGTTGTTCGTGTTGCAGTTTGGATCAAAACAGTCGAGTCCTAACATGAAGGACGGTACACTCAGCGGTGCCCGCTTCGACGGCGCTGCCGGCGGAAACCACCATCGCCGCAGCTATACCACCTCACTTGGAAGCCCGAACGGAAATGCCCATCACGCCGGACCTGCGGCTCACCATACCCTTCAGCTGCACGGCGCCATGAGCCCTCCTTCGGGTGCTTCAACACCAGAGGATGCGTTTCGTGCCAACAGTACTTCGCCTTCACCGAGACCTTCAGCCACGGCTAGGTCGGCTTCGCCCGCCTTCCTGTCGTTTGATGCCACACCATCCAACGATCTGTCGTACCATGTCCAGCAACAGATGATGGATCGGTTTCCCTGGTCTGATGGACATGCTGCTACGGCGATCCGAGGATAGAATCGCAACGGCGACCGTGGAATGAGGTTGGACTGTTAACATCTACCAGCAACACAACATCAAGAGCAACTCAAGATTGTATTACTATCTTGATATCTAATAACCCTTCAACACTTATGGGACAAGACAACATTATATTTGTCGCCCAACATCACTACTCTACCCGGCTGTTTGATCCGAAACAGCACAGCCCTTCGACATACAGTCACTGGGAATGCTTTCACGGCTGACGGCCACACTTGTTTGGCGTTACGGTATTGGACTTGTGCTAGCCTGGCATGGCAAGCCGGGCATCCGCATCGGAGTTTGGGAGCCATTTTTACCTGCGAGTCTTGATTTCCTCGTTTGCTCTCGCGGAATATCACCCGCTTCTGTTTTACTCTTGTTTTTTAATCGGAACTTTCTGGCCATCGTCACCGCTCAACCCTAATGCTTGCTTCTCGCCGTTGAACGGACAGAGACATGCTTTAATGCGGGCTTTGCGAGTGACGTGACAGACCATTGTGTTTTATCTTTACGTCTGCGGATGGTTGAGCGAAGCCTGGTTTTACGCGTGTCACGAATGTCTCCGAGGCGTATGCCTGAACGATGACTTGATTGAATGCGAAGACTGTATAATGGCTAATGGACAGGACAGCTGGGAACGGATTAAAAAAAGTTTGCCTTCCGATGAAAGGAATGCAATGCGAAGGATTGTGCTTGGAAGGGAGGAAAGGAGTTGGGTCAGAACAGAGATAAATTATACTATACACTATAGAGCTGCCAGAATGCAATGCAGGTACAGCTCAAGAGAATCATTTGCACCTGTGACTTTATACCATGCGTGATGTGACTGTAATTGACTGTAGCGATGAAGGGCTGGAGATTTGATGAGAGGATCGTCAATGGTTTATTGTTGTTTACATCCATGACGAGATTGAAGCGATCATCACAAAGTAATATCTAATTTTAACTTCTTCCGACATGACGATAAACTTCAATTGAGTCTCTTTTCGTACTCCAGACCGAATATCCATTCCTCATTCCGGAGAAATTGTTTGGCGAGCATCCAAGCCACGCACCGTAAGCTCAACAAGGCTCCTTGATTGGCCGGCTCGCCAACAAACAGGTCCATTCTTGTGTTCAGCCTTACGGGCAACGCCCTGGTCGTAAGCAAACAGTCCTAAATGAGAATGGAATGGAACAGTTGGCCGCAGAGTCATCAGTGCATTATATTGTTCTCTTCCTTCTGGGCGGTGATTGGCCCGGTCGCCAATCATGGTTGTGGTATACTCGATTGAGAGCAGTGAAGCAGGGTCGTGATGTGTTTCATGGAGTCTGAGCCTCTTTGATGATGAGTGATTGGCGAGATGATGTTGATCAATATTCTGAGATTAAGGATATAAGAGCAGGAGTTTATCGTTAGGAAAGAGGAGGAGTATCAATTCATATCACACACTCTTCTGTTTTTGTTAGTTCGCAATGATGCTTTCGAAGAATCTTGGTTTGGCATTTGTGTCGTTGGTGGCGGCTCAAGAGTGGGTGGCTGCACCAAAAGGCCTAGAAGTCGTGTCGTCCAAATTATTCAATGGCGCCGAGATTTCGTACAAGCAGGTAAAGTCTCAAGCCTCAACCGTCTCGGAAAATGGGGTAACTAATAATTATACAGACTTCTGTTTGTGAGACTACTGAGGGTGTCAGTGCTTACAGCGGTTATGTCTCGCTTCCAAAGAGTTTACTGCCTGACTTTCAGCATTGGAATGAGAAGCAGAGAGCTCATCTCTTCTTCTGGTATTTCGGTACAGTGCTCTACTCAATGCGATATGACTTGACATACTGATAGACCATAGAGGCTCGAAACAATCCCTCTACAGCCCCAACATCAATCTACATAGGCGGCGGTCCCGGCTCATCCTCCTTCGACAACACAAACGGCTTTCCCTGCTCCGTAAACACCGACTCCAACTCAACGACCCTAAATGATATATCATGGAACAAACACGTCAACATGTTGTACATTGACCAGCCGCTGGGGACGGGCTTTTCGTACGTTGATCTAGTAAATGGGACCTTTGATACCCTCACGCAGACGTTTACCCCGGTCAAGGGGGAGAAGGTGCCTGAGACGAATGGGACGTTTTTGCAGGCGACTTTTGACTCGGGGGAGTTGGAGACTGTGCCGAGGACGACGATGAGTGGTGCTAGGACGATGTGGGCTTTTGCGCAGGTTTGGTTCAATGAGTATGTTTTGCCTATCAAGTTGTGTTTGTGTAGGGCTGACAGGTTAGGTTTCCAGAGTGGCAGACTAAGAATGATGAGATATCCCTCTGGACATCTTCAGTGAGTCACCTTCTCAACGTCACGTTCTTTTACTGACATCTTCAGTACGGCGGCTTCTACGGCCCCAACTACTTCTCCTACTTCCAAGATCAAAACACCCTCATCTCCAACTCCAAGCCGACATTCGAAAACGCTACGATTCTTAACCTCGCGACTCTAGGTCTTCAAGAACCTGGCGTTGACGCACGTGCTATGGCGAAGGGGTACGCTGAGTACGGACACCATAATAACTATGGCCTTCAATTCTTTGACGATAAGACATATAAGGCTATGATTGAAAAGATTGAGGAACCGAAGACGGGCTGTTATGCGTTGACGGATAAGTGTCGCGCTCTCGTGGCGGAAGGCGATCCTGAGAGATTTGGGAATAACGAGACTGTTAATGAAGCTTGTCTTGCGGCGACGAATTTGTGCTTTTTTGGGATTCAGGGGACTTACCAGGCTACCTCCGACGTACATCCGCCTCTCCTTCATTCAGGTTCTTATTTGCTGACTTTTGCTAGCGATCGCCTTTTGACATTACGCACTCCAACACCACGCTCTTCCCAAAGCCCTATATTGAGAACTTCTTCAACCAACCATGGGTTCAGCGCGATCTCGGAGTTCCACTTAACTTTACCACTGGAGTCAACAACATTGGCAAAGTGTGGTTGGGACAGACTGGAGATATCATGATTGGGAGTCTTCGTGCTGTAGAGAGGGTTATTGAGCGGGGTGTTAACGTTGCGTTGATATATGCTGATCGCGACTATCGCTGCCCTTGTAAGTCTTCACAGAACGTTCTTTTAGGATGATTGCTAATTAGTAAAGGGTACGGCGGTGAAAACATCAGTCTCTCACTAAACTTCCCCTCTGCTTCTGAGTTCCGCTCCGCTGGATACGCGCCCATCAGGACGAACTGCTCCTACACAGCTGGTTTCGTCCGCGAGCACGGCAACGTGTCATTCTCACGAATTTTCGAATCTGGGCACGGTGTAGCAGGTTATCAACCCGAGGCGCTGTCCGTGATCTTCAACAGAGTCATGTTGAGGAGGGATTTGGCGACGGGGGAGGTTGATCTGAGGAAGCATGCGGGATACAAGACCAAGGGACGGAAGAGTGTGAGGGGTGTGATGAACAAGGTTCCTGAGTCGCCGGTGAATACGTGTTTTGTTAGGGATGCGCCGTTGAGCTGCACGGATGAGCAGCTGATGGCATTGGCGGTGGGTGAGGCCAAGGTTAAGGATTGGGTTGTTATTGAGCCGAAGGGGAGGAAGCCCAAGGCGATGAAGGTTGAGAGGAAGGGACGCTTTGTTTGAGAAAACTGGGAGATCAATTGACTGGGATAAATATAGATCTCTTCACTTCTATTATTATTGTTTATATAGAGAATCATTGACTTACACTGATTGACTCAACTGCATGAAAGTGGATCACAGGAGCTGACGTCACATGCCAACTCAGCTCAGCCCAGCTCCCCTCAGCTTCAGGACCCCTCACTAACAAACTCTACCCTCAACCTTAACCTTAGCTTCATCCTCCATCCCCATCACCAAATCTACTTCTTCCAAAATGTCCTCCCGCGGCGTCCCAGAAGTCCTCTTCAAAAAGGTAGACGAATACGTCGACTCCCTCGCGCCCCAGATCCAACCCCGCATCACCTCCGAGCTCGAGACCTTTCAGCAAAAGACCATCGACAGCCTCGAAGATAAAGTCGTCGACGCTTTCCGATCGCTCTTCAACAAAGATAAAGATTCCTCGTCACGAAGTCCGTTTGATCTCAAGGATGATGCGCCTGATGCCTACGGTGGACAGAGTCTCCCGTTTGCAGATGAGTTGGCCAAGTTGACGAGGAGTTTTACAAAGATTACTGATGAGGCGGGCGATGATTTACGGGATATTTTCGATATTACTGAGGGGAGAGGAGCTGGTCAGAGTGATACACGGTCGAGAGGAGGGGAGACGGCGAGGGGTGGAGGTGGTGCGAAGGGGTTCTTGTCTGCTGCTTTCGACGCGGTGCAGGATCATCTTGAGAATAATAACGGCAGGGGAGGAGGCCAGGGTTTTGAACTTGATGGTCTGCTAGGTGTGATTAGCAACACTGTTAAAGACGCTGCGCGAAACCCAGAGGAAAAAGCACGCATGATCAGTCCCGAGATCAAAGAACAAGTCGGCGCCAAACTCCGCGAACAACATGCCCCCATCGCAGAGCAGTTCACGCGCATTGCTCTCGACCACATCAAGCGCTGGCTACGAGGAAACACGAGCACCAAGGATCTAGGCGATGGTGTCAAGGGCGAGATTGAAGATCAGGTCAAGGATCTCGTCAAGGGACTTGGAGGTTTGTTTGGGAGCAAAAAGTCCAATGAAGGTTCTGCGAGAGGATTTGGCGATGGAGATCGTGATGGCGAACGCGCTGATGGCGAGAGCGGAGGCTTCTCAAAAGTCATAAGTGACAAGCTCAGCACAGGCATCGCAAGAGTCCACAGAGAAGTCCGTCTCGAATTCCGCAAGATTCTCGGCGGTATTGAAAAGCAGCTTTTCGAGTTACTACCCGATCAATTCCAACGTCCTCTCGAGAAGATCCTTGGCGGAAATCCCTTCGATACACAACTCGACCGCGACGCTGGCCCTGGCCAAGCGGATAGAGGGTTTGGGGACGATATCAAGGCGAAGCTGGTGAACAAGATCAGGGGGCTGGTGAGAAAGGTTCAGGAGACGTTGAGGGAGAGTATTCTGGGGGTCGTTAATGGTGGGCATAGGAAGTTTGAGAGGCAGAGCTGGGTGTTTGTGCAGAACATGGTGGAGATGAAGGTGCAGAAGTATCTGCCCAAGGTTAAGATCTCGGTGCCGGATGATATTGGGAATGAGGGTGTTAGTGTTGGGGCGCCGGCGCAGGCGAATCTTGGTGGTTCGAATGCGCCTGTGCCGGTTTCACAGGGAGGACAGGGAGGATACTCGTCGGGTCAGGGAGGTTATGATCGGCCCTCGGAGCAGCATGGAGGGGGATATCAACAGCCGTATAATCCTCCTTCGCAGTTTGGGGATAATCACCAGCAGAGCCAGGACTACAGGCCTTCTCAAGGGCAGGACTATAGGCCACAGCAGAGTCAAGACTACAGACCCCAAGGCCACGATGAGTATCGACCTCAAGGACAACAGGGCGATCACAGACCACAGCACCAGTCCCAGCAGGATTACAGACCTCAGCAACATGATAACTACCGACCACAGGACGAGTATAGACCTCAGCAGCAGTCGCATCAAGAGTACCGCCCCGATCAGTATCCTCCGCCACCACATCAGTCAAGCCACTCTGGGGGATACCAGCAGAACGAGGGTTATCAGAATCAGGGTTACCAGCAAGATCAGGGCTACCAACAGAACCAAGGATACGGACAAGGCCAGGGCTACGGAAGCAACCCTCGCTACTAAGAGCGCACGCCAACCACTACCACATGAACATTTGCAGATAAGCGATGCATTTGCGAACTTACAAAACAACGAGCAGCACAGGGGTCTATCTACGCCGATGACTTGGGCGACGCTAGGTAGATTTGATGATGAATGAAACGGCCATTTCCATGATCTGATCTCATCCCCTGTTCTTTTGGATTGACTTATCAATATGCCGAACATTCCGTCTCCTCTCCCGCTGACAGATAACGCTCTAGAACGCTACCGAGACCCTGGATTTGCCCCCACAGATCCTGAGTTCCCATGCCTTCCGCCCATCTACACTAAACCATCATATCATGAAAACACCGTGGCAGAAAACCCCCGTCAATCCCACCATGTGAGACTTTGTATCATACGACGTGCAGAATATACACCCAGGACCCTGCATGACGAAAGATCTCAGCCACCCGCCTTTTTTCCCTTGGGATTTTGTGATATCACATGACATCCCGGTATGCTTGGCTCGGTGGTCTGATTGTGTTTTGTTACGTAGGGGATGCTGCGAGTGATATGATATGATGCTTCCACGTGCCTGGCTTTCGTCACAACGGCATGATTATGAAGACCGAGGTAGCCCTGGGATTTGCCCAGGTTTCGTTATGATAGCTGTACACCCAGAGCAAAGCGCGGTCGAAGTCCGAGATGTGCATGGCATTCTGGAACATGGGAATTGCGCGACGCCTTCAAGGGTTCTTGATTTCAGGGTCCTGGGAGTGTGATGGATATCCTTGTATGCGGTTTGGGGGGTGTAGGGGACCTTTGGAAGGGACGTTTGGGGAGGGAAGAGGAAAGTTTAGCTGGAGAACTCACGATCTGATCATGATGGTGTTTTGGAAGACATCCGCGAATGCCGCGAGAGTTTGATGAGGGAGACGTCATGGGACAATTTCATGGGAAGAACGAGCCGTGGTGTTCCGCCATGATATGAGGTTTGGGTAGGCGAGCGAAGTATCGCGCGGCCGTCTTGCAACGCTTGACGGGGAGAGGCTCTGCGCTGCTATGACTTCATCGTTAACTTGAGATAGTGGCGACAAGCTCGCAGTCTGGACAGGAAGCCTTACTCAGCTACTTGGGACGTCAAGGCAAAGAGATGGTCCTTCAGCTGCTAGTAGTGAGCGTTGTCTGAGATGCATCTGATGCTTCTGCTTGATTGAGCTCTTTTCAAGTCATGAGTTGCTATACACGAGCTTGTTCGTCCTGTGTTGTCCGCGTATCGAAGTGTATCCTCGATGTACTGCGAGTTATCCTCATTGCAAGTCCCCTTCAGGAGCTGCCTCATAATACACCCAACTTCCTTAATTTGACACGCGAGCCCAAGTTCTTCAAAGCCAGTATCTTCTAATCCCTAACAAAATGCAAGAAAACTTGGCTCTAACATCAGAAACCACTCTTTTATTACCATTACTTATGTCTTCCTCTATCCCTCACCTCTCAACCCACAACCCCCCATTCCCATAAACCTGATCCCTCAAAACCCCAGCCTCACTCCTAACCCCAACCCAATGCCTCGGTATCCTATCCATCTGACTCTGCACCGTCCCCGTCACATCCCCCAACCGCTCCTTAAACCCCTTCTCGCTCTTAACTGCCCTGACCGCCGACACAGAAACCTCCGGCCCCCAGTTCTCCCGCCCCAGACTCGCTGTCGTGGTCATGACATCGCGCGTGTGCTCCTCCAAAAAGGCCTCGTTGCTGAGATTAGGGGTGGATGGGTGTAAGTGCCCCATTAGCATTACTTTCATGCGGAGGTCGAAGAAGAGCGTGTCGGAGAAATCGTGCAGGATGTGGACTGTTACTTTGTTGCGGAGAACCACGCCGGGAGGGGCGTTGCGCAGCGGTGCGATGGTGACGATTGCTTCGTGCCAGTCATCGTCGAAATCTTCAACTTCCTTGGGTGGGAGGACGCGTGCCCACGCTGCAAAGACACCGCCCATTCGCATCTTGACCTCATCACCGACCTCACTCAAATTCGCCGTCGGAACACCCACCTCCCTCGTAGAAATCCCCGTTCCTCGAACAACCTTGCCCGCAAACTTGAAAGGAAACGGCGCCTCAGGTCCCTCGTCACTCCCAAGTATCGTCAACGGCTCCATCGCCTCTCCCGATATCAACGGATCATAACGCCCCGCTTTACCATTCTTCCAACTCTCACTGACTGCATTTCCAATTCCACTACTTTGATACGCTTTCGTAGCGACTTTCTTGATAGTTGCGTTTGCAGGCGTGAGTCTCTTGGCGCCTTGTTCGACTACCACGCCCGCGACGCCGGTGTACTTCTTTGCTACCTGTGAACCAATGGTGCTAGCGACTTTGATGCCCATTTCTAAGGGCATGGTGCTTAGACTTGAGCCGCGAACGGTGCTTACGTCTGTTGATGTGCTGGCGATGCGGAAGACGGGACTACCGCAGAGGACTTTCTTCCCGTCGGCGTTGGAGCACAAGACGAGGCGGAAGTAACCATCTGTCGCTGCTGCTGGTATACGAATGATGTGTGTTTCTCTCGGGATGTGTTTCTTCATTCGTCCAGAGGCTTTCTTGACGAACCGCTTGAAATCACGCTGGATACCGCGTTCTTCTGCCTCAGCGATATGTTCAACGCCTGTTTTCGTCGCGGGCGTGACGTCGATCCAAGTCCCCGTCGTTCCCATCATCGCTTTAAGCGTCATTCCCACGTTTCCTGAATATCCCTTCTGCTGTAGCCACACAGTTCTCGTAGGCGGAAGAGGTTCATCTGAGAGGATGGTGATGGGCACTGAAGTCGCCGGACCTCTGTACCAGATAAGAGCATGAGAATGCCGAATGATACTGAAATGCTTGTTGGACTCTGCGGGGTGACTTATAAGACCACCAGCGAAATACTGCGCCTCTCCAAGCGCAGCTTTCCACTTCGACGAATCCTTCGGTTTATCCTCTTGAGCGTCTAACCTCGCTGATAGAGCAGACGAGCTCTTGACTCTTCTAATCTCATTTGACGGCGCAGGACTCAAAGGCGCTGGAGTGAGAGATGTTGGACTTGGAATCTCATCTACCACAAAATCAACCTGATAGTTCCCCCTCGGGTCCAGAAACCCCGACTGCTGCGGTGCATGAGCGCCAGTGAGGTTCGTCGCGGAGCGGACCGGGCGTAGAGGCCGTGGAGGCGGTGCTAGGCCGGCGCCGAACTCGGGACGGTAGGCACTGTATTCCGGGGGCGGGGACGGAGTTGGCGGTGCGACGGGGCTTGGTCGCGTGTAGTAATTTGGGTCAGACCATTTCTCTGCGTCTGGAGTTGGAGGGAAATACGGATTCATCTTGCAACTGAGAGTAGAGCATTAACAGAGTAATTTGGTTCGAGGTTCGAGAAGGGAGAGAGAGAGGTATGTAAAAGATGAGCATACGCGTTGGGTGGCCAAGAAATTGCACCGTGTAAATGGTCAGGGGTTCAGATTGCACACAGTATTCAGACAAAGAGTGTTTCTACGAGTGTTTCGACATCGAAACCAGGATAAAAGATTAAATCGCGGAGATGATATTTATAGAATATTTATTGGTCTCTCAAATAAGCTTATTATTGTGTTGGGGCTCGCTTCACTTTTTAACTTCCAGAAGCCAGGGCCTCCATCTCATCAGCTTCCCTTGGCACATCAGTCAGGTTCTCAGAGCCAGTCTTGGTGATGAGGATGTTATCCTCGATGCTATCAAATACCGGTTAGCAAATTGCCTCGATAGCGCGACGGTGGCCACCAGAGCCCATTCATTAACTCACCGAACTCCACCAACATCCCAGTACTTGTCCAGAACGTCCTTGTCGATGAATTTGCTGTGCACGGGGTCCTCGAGGTAAGGATCGATGATGAACTTGCAGAAGTAAATCTAAAAAATGTCAGCACCCTGTGAGATATGCTGTGAATGTCACTTACGCCAGGCTCGACAGTGACAACGCTGCCGCTAGGGAGAGTGCCCCGCACGCGCAGGTAGCGGAACAGCTTATCCTTGTCGCCAAAGTTGGGGTTGCCGCCGGTATCGTGGGTGTCCATGCCAAGATAGTGACCTAGACCGTGGGGGAGGAAAGCAGCGCTCGTGCGAGCCTTGAGGATCTCATCCTTGTCGCCCTTGAGGATACCAGCTTCGAGGAGGCCGTCGATGGCGATCTTGTGGGCGAGCAGATGGACATCGTCCCACACAACACCCTCCTTGAGAACTGCAATGCACTCCTTTTGCATCTTGAGGACGGTCTCGTAGATGAAGCGAGACTCTTTGGTGAACTTGCCCGAGAGAGGGAATGTTCGTGTCTAAACGGTCAGCTCAAGTCCCACCCAGGATCCTATGTACTCACGATATCAGCAGCGTAGTTGTTCCACTCGCCGCCAGCATCCATCAACAGGTTGAGCTTGCCCTCCAGAGGCGCATTGTTCGGAACGTAGTGCAGCGTAGCCGCAGCTCTTCCGGCAGCAGCAATAGGATCATACGACATCTTCTTAATCCCATAAGAATAGCATCTCTCCTTGAACGCCGCTTCAAACTCCTGCTCGTTCTTGGCAGTCTTGGCCCTCGCAAACACAGCGCGATGTCCAATGCCAGAGATGTAGTTCGCCTTTCGAAGCATAGCAACCTCGAATTCGTCTTTGACCACTCGCGAGGTCTCGATAGCGGTCTTCAAAACATTGAAGTTCTTGTTGTCGAAGCCGATGAAGGAAACGTGGTCGGAGACTTGGTTCGCGATGGCAAAGGCTGAGGACTTGGGGTTCTCGGATCCGAGGTGCGCGAGGGTAGCGTTGAGTTCGGTGGTGAGCTTTACTTCGTCGACGTCGTATTGCGCAAGGGCCTCGTCGATGCTGACGGGGAGACCGGACCAGATGACATCGTCGGGGTTGATGGGAGGGATGAAGAGTGTGGATTTCGCGGATTGGATGTCGTAGACGAAAGCGCAGTCGGGGAGGTTGCACCCGGTGAGGTAGTAGAAGTATCGGCGCTGGCTGCAAGATCAAAAGATTAGATGGTGTTTGGAGATAAGGTGGGATACGCACCGGAAGGGCTCGGGCTCGTCGCTATCCTCCATCATTCGAGTAACTTGACTCTCGAGGTATAGAATACCATTGGCATCAGGGACATCCTTGCGAATGAGGTCCACGACACGTTTGGCATGGTCTTTGCCTGGGTATTTGCCCTTGAGGACAGCCTCGTAGTCTTCAGCGACCATAGTGATAGCTCTAGCGTGGGGTATTTGCGATAAGAAACGCGGTCGCGTGGATGGTATCGTATTCAGACGTCGCACTTTCGTATACAGGCCTCGTCGCACTGAGTTTGAAGTTCTTGTAGAGATTGTACGTGTTGTTGCTTGAAGAGAACAAAGATGGAGGGGAGATTTGAACAACCCCGCTATGGACCTCGGAT
The DNA here is from genome assembly GCA_013759095.1 of Fusarium sp. NRRL 29148. NCBI lineage: Eukaryota > Fungi > Ascomycota > Sordariomycetes > Hypocreales > Nectriaceae > Fusarium > Fusarium sp. NRRL 29148. The sequence continues at coordinate 15,028 of JABSTL010000335.1, forward strand.
TCTTGGTCATGACGGAGGTGCAGGTCACAAATTAGGAAGCTCCAGTGGCTGCATTCACTAATCGCATGCCCGTTACAGGGTCTCGAATGTGGGGTCACGGCTGACAACGGCTTCTGCAGGTAAACGAAACTTGATCATGAGCGAATGGGGAATTGAGATGGGAATTTGACGGATGAATTGTTGGTCCGTTTGGACAAATAATTAAAGTATTAGCTGCAAGCTAGATTATGATGTACAATAGATACTGAAAGAATAATACGCGAAAGAAGGTGGAAGGCGGCATCAAGCCAACTCTGAGAGAAACTCGAGAATAGAATCGTAAGTGACAGTGTGCGAGTACCCAAAGTTCAGTCCGTGGCCTGCACCTGGGACAACAGTTGTGTTGAAGCGAGAAGCTTGCGTAAAGAACTGTCTCGATATGTCGAGTAATGAGGGCAGCGTCTCGTTTACGCTGGTAGTAGAGTAGCAGTTATCACCGCAGAAAGGAACATCGCGTGCTGCAGCTGTTAGCATTATTCTATCCCATACAGAGTGAGGTCAACTTACAGCCAGTCACGATCTGGACAGGACCAGTATACGTGTTATTCTTCCCAGCTGGCGCTCCCAATGTAAGAAGTTCACCTGGCGAAACAGGCTGGCCCTTCTCATACGCCACTTCCAGCATCTTGGGGTCAAAATCGCCCTCTGCAAAGAAGTTGATCTGAATGCCCACTGTAGAAGACACACCCACGTACCCAGCGGGATATTTACCAGCCAGAGGCGTAGCAGTGATAGGAACAAAGTTGCTTCCAACTGCGAATAGCCCCAGATAAGCAGTAGCCTGCGTAAAGCCCGTCAAGACAATAGCATCAGTGAGTTCGGGGCTCTCATTCGCAAGCGCATAAGTAATAACCGACCCAAACGAGTGGCCCAAGTGAGCAACCTTGGAGTGTTTGCATCCTACCCCCAGAGACCCCTCGCGGGCTTTGGTAGTGAGGGCCTTGAGAGCTGCAATTTCGAGGTAGACTTGGATCTCGTTCAATGGATCACCCTTGGAAGAAGCGCCAACTCCAAGACGGTCCCAGGTAAGAGTCGAGTAGCCGTGCTCGTCGACCGCGCGCGCAACATAGCTGTAGTTGTAGTTGTTGTAAGGAAAGTCCCAGTAGCTTCTATCAAAGCCAATGCCGTGCGTCATGATCTGGAGTTCCTTTCCAGGGCCGGCATCGGGTTCGCAATATGTAGCGGCGAGTTCATAATCACCCGAGACAGTTTTAAACTAACACCATAAGCTTACTTATGTCAAAGCATTGTGTGAGTAATTGACTTACACCTTTTTGTACCTGCTCCGGATATGAAGGTGCACCCTGTCGTGCAAGATTGATAGCAAGACTCGTAACGTCAATGCCCGTCAACGGCGCGTCAATGGCGAAAACAGCATTTTGGGAGGTAAGTGAAACAGGGACTGTGATGTTTGTGCACTTTCGCGCTGAGGCGGCGGTGATGAGGGTGAAGAGGGCCACAGACTTGATCATGATGACGACTGTCTAAGAAGGTAACTGAGTCTACTTTGAGTTAAGATAAAGAGACAATATCAAGCCTCTGAGCGGTGATCTATGCATATTTATATGAGAAAGGATAGAATATGCATGTCTTAATTACAAATTTCTCCTTCGTCCGCTGACCGAGCTTAGCTGCATCTACTAATTTGTGTTTCTTGCTGCATGAGATCCTTGTAGATATCATCTTGCATCTCACTCCGGAGGTCCGACCATGATCGGCCAGCAGTGCAATATAATACCTCCTGAACAAACTTCCACTTACTTGGCCTATAGAGTTTAGTTCGGCACAGCGGGATAGCAGAATGTATACTGTAGGACGGCACCTGAGCCACTAGCGGAGAATTTAATTCTGAACCCACGGACGCTATCCTACGGGTCGTCTATTAAGATCTTCACTCGGTAGAAACGACCTACCCGCGGTATCCATCTTGGCAAAAAACACATGCACGTACATGTCCTAGGTGGCCAATCGATCTCAAGTTCGTATATGATACCTACTCGGTGCAAG
>JABSTL010000337.1:0-16880 GCA_013759095.1 Fusarium sp. NRRL 29148
TCTAAGGCTGGATATTTGACAGCACACATCGATCCCATACTTGGATTGGATTTAGCAACACACAATATCGCATATATCAAGAAATTGAGACTAGTAGATTTAATACTAGTATATGGTATTGATAAGTTCTAGTTAATGCCAAGATTTGATTACGGTGTGCCACCATGCTTGCCGTCCATTATGGCAATACATAGAATTGATGTTTTGGGGTGTCTTCCGCATATCCAGCCCCCAGAACCTGCACATGTGAAATATCATGATCGAGCACGAACAATTGGAATGAATAGTAAGAATGAAATTTATGCCGTAATCATCGCCCTAACCCACCTTAATTCATGCTTTCACTTCGCATGCCTTCCATTCATCATCATGACTGGGCAAAGCCCGCATTTCACCTCATGTAATGCGCCCCTGCGTATACTCATTTCCACGGCTTTGTGCTCCTCAGTTGAACAGCAGCACCAATGCTTTTTGACTGCGAATGTACGATGCTTGAACGCCTGCGGTTTCCAAGCGGCAAGCAGGCATATATGCTAGATACTCAGTGTCTCTGCCTCATCATCGGCGACACTCATTGCCTCATTGCTTACATGCTCTCGAACTAACATGATCTCCTTCTCATTCAGCATCCTTTATTTAAGGAACAGGTCCCCAACGCCGTTCCTCAATGTCCTCGTTCTATCTACGTGGTCAAGGCCGAGGTAGTCGTCTTCCCCTTGTATGAAACTTGATAGCACATCATCTTGAAGCATGTTGTTAGTTACCTAACAAGTCAAATGCAAAAAGATGACACTTACCGTCATTGAGATATTGGGGTTTTGAGTAATTGGCTCGTCGCACAACAGCGATCTTGATCTTCTCAAAGCTCTTGCCTTTGATTCCAGTTCGCTTCTCCAATCGCTTCTTGGTGTCTGCAAAGGTCTCGCCCTATCGCTATGTCAATACACTGATGCGTCTCACTATTTCAAGACACTCACCTCGATGACTAGAAACTTGAACGGCACGCCATGAACGCGGCTAACGTCGTTGTGGAAGTGGAAGACATGAATAAAATGAGTATCGTCGGCATTGAGCTCCTCTTGAGGAACTCGTTCCGCATAGATCTTCGCAAACTCGTTCAGGTTAATAACGGGGTGTTCGCGTAGAGGCTCGCGGTAGAAGCGGTTGGAGCTAGTTTCGTAGATGCGGATTCTTCCACCCTCCGCTTCACTTGGTATTTGCGCCTTTCTTATCAAAACCTCGACTAAATCGTCAATAGTTCCTGTTTTGGGGACGAGTAGGTCGTATGTATCCTGCATACACCGTTAGCCGCATTGTCGAAAGATGATGAGACTCAAAAATACCTCTTTGGTGATGCCTTCACTCAGCAAATTGACCTTGATGCTCTTCTTGGTGTCGAGTTCTGTTAAACTCATTTCAAGAACTTCAAAGTAAAAGGCATCGTCTCTCTGGGTGGAATTAAGAGCAGTTGAACCCATAGGGCTGAGAATCTGTCGCAGTGTTGGGTTTGCTCCCCGCCTAACCGGCGTCTTAGGGTTTTGCGTCGAGGCATTCACTGTCCAAAACCGAATATGTGTCGGGTTCACATCCAAATACGCGCCAACACGCTCGGAAAGCGTGTCATAGGTTACCTTAGTGTTAAGCACGAGATCAAATGGGGGATACTGCGCCTGGTCACATCGAGTGGGATGCGGGTGGAATTTAACGGTTCGCCTGTTCTCGAGGAAATCGTAGTATTCACGCGCATCCTCAAAATGATCAGATGTGTTACTTCTGAGAACATGTAAGTAAAGGAATGGCCGGCATTGTACACTCAGCAACATACGTTTCTTGCGGAATCTTTTCGCCGGCGCGTTTCTCGACACCAGCCTTGGTTCGTTGGAAGCAGATAATGTCTCCATCTTGCAATTCGGCAACCTTCAGCGACTGCTTGGGCTTGAGAGGTTCAATCATAGTAGGCTTGATCTCCTATTTTGAGTTAGTTACCGTCGGTCGTCCAACGCCAGTAGCTTTCTTACCTCCCAAAGCAGAAGCTTCTCCTCGGCAGGTAGCTTCTCGCCCCATCCCATTTTCTTCAGGATCATTGGCAGCAGTTCTTCAACTTTCTTGTCCTTGGAAATGTAGACATGGCCGACGCCTCGTAGTGTCTGGGCGTCGATATCGAAGTGCTTAAGGAGAAGTAAGATGGTGTCATTCTTGACGATGACACCGTTGGGCTGGCTCTGGTAAGATGGCCAGATTGGCTCTCCGTCAGCATTAACTTCCTCGGCAACTTCAGCCCACACACGTAAACTAGCATCTCTGTGGGCAGCGGAACGGGAGAAAGTCTCGTCGACTGTAGGCCGCAGATCCATAATGGGTTGGTCAGGGCGAACCGTCTTATTCTGTCGATTGACCATGAGCCAAAGCCGTACCCTTCGTGGATCTTCGCCCATATCTGATGCAACTTGCGCAACAAACTCCTCCATGGTCATCGCGCGACGCACGCGGTAGAACTTTGGTGCAGCGGGATCCTCAGGCTTTGCATCAAATTGACACAAATCTGTGCCGCCAAATTGTTGAAACGAGTAATCAGTGATAACCTTAGCCCACATGTACAGATGCGCCTCTCGCTGTTCTTTCTTGCGGGCTTCCCGCTGAACAGTCTCTTCCTCAAATTTTTGCCCTACGGTGGTTAGCAAGGAGACAAAGGAAGAACGCCAAAATACTTACTGAGATGAAGCGGAATATGATCCTTGGTAACCGGACACAGGATATCATCTATACGAGATTGGCGGATATACACCAACATGTATGCGCTGTTTTGGCGCATAATGGGAGCCTTCTTTTGCACAGGCGCACGCGGGTAACCGTTGGATGTTTGATACTCTCCACCAAAATTCTCTTCCAAAACTTCGCGCATCGTCGCCTTGGTGACCTTATCATCGTCGTACTTATAGAACCATCCGTCCTTTTCGGGCTTCAAAAATGCATAGTAATGACCTGCGTTCAGATCACCACTGTGAACTAGAACGCTGTGAAGTTGATACGTCCATGGAACAGATTTGTCGGCATCCTCGGATAGGTACGGCGCAGCATCAAAAAACTCGGGGAACTCATATCGATCATTGATCTTCATCATGGTGTCGCGCTGGATATCGTACTCGAAGCGCTTCAGCTGTAGGTGGAGTACGTCGGGAAAGCTGTTGAAAATGACACCTTTGTTCGCATCCTGGAGCTTGTACTGATCACCAGCAAAGTATTGGTTTTCTCCATCCATCTTTTCGACTTGAACGTAGTCCTCAAAACTCTCGAGCAGATGCTTGTTACCGCTGACATTCAGCTGAATGTCCCAAAAGTCCTCGATTCGGCTGGATTCATAGTCGACGTTGATACATGAGATGTATGTCTTGATCTTGCCACTGAACATTTCCGGCAGGACATTCTCCGATGCAGTTCCCTTCATCTTGTCTTCCATCCTCTCCATGAGCTTACGTGAAAACTCCTGCACGTCCTGTTGTTCGAAGATATGTCGCGTGTCCCAGCCGAAAGATTTCGTGAGCTCCGTGGTTCCAACTGCCTGGTCTGACGTTTGTAACTGGTAGAAAAGTCGTTGCAGTGTATAAGCACTGTTGGTCATACTGGGGTCGGCCTCCGTAGGAATTTCGTAGATAGCCTATAGAAATCAGCTACTGATATACAAGAGAACAGCTGAGAGATACTACCTTTCTGAACTTGTTTGTGAAATAGAGTGATTGCATCAAGGAATTTAGATAGCAGGTGGCACCCTGATTCTTGAGTCCAACATACCCCGTCTCCTTCTTGGAATCGTAGTTGGCGAAGTTGTGCCACAAAACACCCGTCTCATCCTCGACAAGGCGAAGATAGGCGGTGATGTTGGCAGTATCATTTTCGCAGAGGGGTCGGCTGCTGCCTTCCCATGGTACATTAAACATTCGGCGGTGCTCAACAAATCGAGTGAAACCCCAATCACCTTCTTCCTTCGTGAATCGATGGTGGGCAGTGTGATGGACATATAGGCTGGGGTCGTTCGGGTTCCATAGGACGAGCGCAAATTGAACACAGCAGCTCCAGTTATCGGGAACGCTATCAGCGTCGAAACCATGTTCAAGATAAATAGAGCATTGGTCGATATTGTTGCCGTGTGGGAAAAGCAGAATTCGCCTGTAGGAGTGGAACGTCAGCATTCAGAGCAACGGCAGTTCCGGGATCAACTTGGGCGCACCATGGGAAGCCACCTGCTTGGAAAATAGGACCATGTTCCTTCTTATTCAAGCTTCGCCAGTTTTCGACAGTCCATGTGTATTCATAGTCTCCAAGTATTTTCGGTTCATCGATGAGGGGTGGAAGACAGAGCTCTCTCATGGCTTCATCTAGAGGCGTGACAGTTAGCCAAATAGTTCCAGGAAGAGTGATCACGACAGAAAACATATGATGCCTAGGGTCTGCACCAAATGTAAAGAGTCAATGGGATAGTGGAAGGAGTACGCACGGTCATTGGCCATGGGCAGATCTTGCAGCTGGTCGACTTCGCTTTGTTCGAGGTTATCGGGGTTAATAATGGCGACCTTCTCTGGCTCGTCGGCCACGCCGATATAATCATCCGTATCCATGACCATGTCGTTGGGTGAGTTGATATCGTGAGTCTGCAGCAGATTGCGACGGTCAGCGTTGAGTCCCGAGCGAAAGCACAGGCGGCGATGAAACGAGGTCATGATGTCGGCATCAGGAGTGACTGGGGTTAGTGTGGGTGGTGAGGGGCAGCTGGTAGGCTATTGGAGGTGATGATGTCTTCAGGGCACTAGGTAGAGAAGTCTGCGCAATGCTTCATGTCAAGAAGATGTGGTAAGGTCAAATCGAAGTTGCATAATATGTGACGATCGCAGTGCCAGGAGGATGACGCAGCTGTGTTGATGGGACCGCCCGAGTTGCTCTCCAGCGATCATGGCAGTCGCGGCAAGCTGCATGGAACAAGATTGCACGGGAAGGGGCAGCAGCGACTGGAACGTACCATTTTGAAGAAGCTGCGACCGGACCGAGGCGGAAGAATCGGTGACGTTAAGGCAGGCACCCGAGAGAGTACCTAGGTAAACCTCACGATATAAAGACGGGCGTAGCAGTAGCAGAACAGAGCAACTTAATCAAGGCAGGCGCTTCAGCCAAAGCTCGACGATGTCGAGTGGCGCAAAGGGCAGTGAATAAGAGACCAAGCGCTGCCGCGAGCAAAAATAGTATTCTCCAAAAAAAAGAGAGCTCGGAACTGGAGCGCAACGCAAGGCAGTGAATGCGATGCAAGGCAAGCAAGGCAGGGCAATGCTAGGTATGCTATGCTATGACGATCGGGGACGACGAGTTCTGCGCTGTTAAAGAAAAAAGAGTAGAGCGGTCGGTTATGTCAGTAAAAGACAATGCCCACAACTCAGGTCCTAGGCCCCTAGACCTTTCAAATTCCAGGTCAAGTCAGGTCGCGTCTAAACAAAGAGAAGAGGCTGTAGTTTGGAGGATAAAACTAAACTGGGAGAAAGGAGTGTGAGGTGAGTGAGTGAGTTTGGATCCAATGCCTTGCATCGATAGGCAGAGAGAGCCAGTAGTAATCAATCATTCAGCGGGAACAAGAGTTGTGCGAGACTTCAGGCTTGACGAGAGTGGTGAGGCGATAGCTTGCAAATGTTGTCACGCGACTTATTATTTGCGGACAAACACACTATAAATGCTGTATTACTTTAACAAACGACAATCACGCCAAGCGTCATCAGGTCACCCCGCCAATGACGTTGTCAGTCTCTCATAGCCAAAGGCTAAGCTTGAGTCTTTGTCAGATAAATCATGCCTACCTACCTAGGTTTTGATGGCTTGCACGTTCATTCAGGATGCATGCAACAAGTGAGCTGGCAAATATAGGCGGTCTGACGCAAGCTGGGGCACATAGTCGTTTGTGTTTTCCATATCGTTTTTCAGCTTTGCAATACGGAGCTGATATGCTTTGGCTGACATGTTCATAGATCCATGTTATAAAGTTCTATCTTGGCTTGGGTAGTAGTACTTTTGAAGCAACAGTTTGAATTGACAAAGCGTGCGTCAGCATGCTTTCCCTAAAAAGGACAAACTTCGTAATTGATCAAACACGACTTGTTATCTTCCTTTACACCATTTTTGGACAGATATTCAGAGCATATGAAATACTCCCGAGCCGTTACAGCTCATTGCCACAATGCAACTATCAGACGCCACATCCACCTGAATAGACCCAGGAAGCTACCCTAAATTCTTACAACAAAACATGGAATGATGGGTTGTCATGGACATGACTCCTGTAAATAAATAGTCACAAATCTCAAACAGTACCATCTACAGCTTCACGACTTGTGTTAAGCTTATAGACTCAGAACTCAGTCGTGACCGGGGTAAACCCAAACGGAAACCTCTCCTCCTTCCTGCAACCCACCATTTTGGGCGGGCCGGTATCGCCAACAAGATGTGGGGTAAAACTCCAATCCCGTTTCTGGGCAGCAGGTATCGAGTCACTCGCCCAAAGCTTCCTTCCCACCGAGACGGCGTATGCAGACTGTCCTCCTTTCCCTCCTACAATATATACACTCCTCCTTCAAACACAGAACATCGTCTGAAAGCACACTATATGCTTACGCCAACCGATTGGGCTTAACGAATCAACCAATACTGACTTCGATTTATCCTCGCATGTGCCTGTGACGACATGCCACCCATCGCCCTGCGACAGAGCAGGCGATGTAAACTGAAAGATCCGCGCCCTTACCTGGCGAATATTCCCCGTACCTCCTATACGAACGTTCAGTTTCGCGCTGGTACAAACGCATCATGGCGTCCTGTTTCAATTCTTGACGAGTATGTAATTTTCTTCTATGAATGCTGGTAGCAAAAGCTAACTCATGATGCCTTCAGCTGGGTCGCGAAAGAAGCTCGCCCTATCAGTCTCCGCCAGCTTATGGTTTTTGGCCGCTCTCTTACAGAATCTCGTTTGATAAGCTCGGCCAACTATGTTCGCACCGAATTGCCTACACGGTAAGTATTGAGAAGCTTCGCAGAGAATAAAGAGATCTGACATGTGACTAGAATTGCGCACCGAATCCGAGATATGCAACGTTTACCCTATGTCGTTACTACGAACTCACATATTAAAGAGGTTTACGACCTCTACTACCACGCCTTCGATACATTTCGCAAAGTGAAAGAGGTTAAAACACTAGAGGATAACGACAAGCTGTGCGAACTCATCAGCCATAATCTAAAGGGACACTTGACTGTGATACCGAAGCTTGCTATGGGAATCCTAGAATGCGGTGGTCTCATGAGTCCTCAAGAACTGGATAACTTCATGAACACCATTCTTAGATCGGTGCGGTGCCCATTCTTACACGGCTTTGGTGATTTACTGACATAGAGCAGCGCATTTCTAGACGTGTCATCGCTGAGCAGCATCTTTCGCTGACAGAAACCTACAACTCCCCCAACTTCTCTCCCGGAGCCAAACTTTCCGAATCCGACTTCATCGGCGAAGTGTTCATTAAATGTTACGCCAAGGATGTTGTCGAGCGCTGTTCCAAAGCCATCACCATTCTTGCACGGACAACGAATGGCCCTGATGTCCAAATTCCCGAAATCACAGTTGATGGCCATCTCGATGCCTCTTTTCCTTACATTCTAAGTCATCTCGAGTACATCATTGGCGAGCTCCTCCGCAACTCTGTCCAGGCCGTCATTGATCGACACCAGAGGATCCATTTGGACCCTGACAGTGTGAAGCCCCCTCCTGTGGAGATAACCATCTGTGAGAACCAGCAACATGTTATCATCCGCATCTGCGACCGCGGTGGTGGTATCCCTCGTGCTGAACTGCCACATCTCTGGTCTTTCAGCAAGGGTCCGCAAAGTCAAAGACGTCTCGAGAATCTTGCGCAGGTACCCAAGATGGCAGCAACGATGCAGGAGCTTCACGTAGAGGAGGAACTGGGTCGTGCAGATTTGAAAGCACCCCCATATCAAAGTTCGTTATCATCTCTCACTAGTCGGCCGCCCAACCTGCGTCTCGGCATGGGTTTACCTCTGAGCCGTGTCTATGCTGAATATTGGGCTGGGAATCTTGACTTGCATAGCCTCGAGGGCTACGGAACGGATGTCTTCCTGCAGATTTCGCGACTTGGAAATAAGAACGAGCAACTGACGACGCGGGCTAGCATGGACGCCTTATAGCACTGGGGGTCTGGGGTAATGTCCTAGACGGAAAGACTGAGGTTGACTTGAAACCTGTAGTGATTTCAGTATTGTACTCAGAGGACACTGTATTTCTTTTTGGGTATGAATTCGGTCAGCTTGGCTTAGAGCATGGAGTTTGGTGGCTTTTTCCCGGTTCACAATTGGTTAATGGGACTGTTGCAACATCTCATGGATTATTGGATAACAGCCAGAGGGTTTATGCAATTGATCGAAACCTTCAAATCTCAAACTGGTATCATAAAATGTTGTGATTGAAATTACATCGAAACTAAAATGTGCCTAGCTGAGAGAAAGGGCTCTAGTAAAAGGTTGTAATAAAAAAAGGGCAAGACTATCAAGGCTTTCTCCATACGTCTTGTTCGCTTCAAAGGCGTCTCGTACTTGTGAGCATGAGTTGCCGGCATAGCAACCAAGAACAAACAAAATCATGGGGAGGGAATCATAACTCCTACACAACATGCCGCGGCCATGATAACAAGTCCCAGCAAGGGCAGCTCCTCCTTGATCTCCGTAGGGCAGAGCGAGCAGATGTATCCATGAACTCGTGGTCCCTCTCCTGTCTTCTTGTGGTATTCTTCGGACCTTTCATTTTTCAACTCCAAACCCCAAAACGGAGCTCCAGGTAAAAGAAACTTGAAGAAACGACTGTCCAACTGCAGCCAAGCAAGTGTGCATAAAGGCGTGCTCGAAATTGTTTAGCGGCGACCGTGGCTGCGGACAGCGCTGCCTTGCATCTGTTCCAGCTCTTGCTCGAGCTGCTTGATCTGAGCATGGGTTTGCTCGAGATCCTTGTTGAGACGGTCGCGCTCGGAGATGAGCTTCTGCTCCCATTGGCGGAAACGTTGCTCCTCGATCTTGACCTGCTCGGTGAAACGCTTTCGAAGAGCCTCCTCCTCTTCCTTGAACTTGGGGTTGTCGAGCTTACGGGGACGAGCCTCGCCGAACTTGCGGGTCTCCATCTGCTGTGCGCGATAAGCCTCATAGTGCAACTCCTCGGTGGTGTGAATAAGGTCGAGCATGTGTGTTCGGATCAGGATAGAGCGGAGCTTCTTGAAATCGCAGTGGTCCTCATTCTCAACCTCGGCAACACCCCAAGAGTACTGTCGGCCCTTGACAATGCGGCCATCACCGGTCTTGACGTCCTTCTCGGAGCCGATAACAGCGAAAGGCATGGCGTTCATAAGGCTGCGGGCATGCTGAGCAGCAGCCTCATCGTCCTCCTCGATCGGGGGCTGGTAGATCTTGATGTTCTGGGCTTCAATGACAGAGACAATCTAGATATAGTTAGAATTGGGGGCTGTGAGCTCAATGCATAATTACTTACACGCTGCTTGAACTTGGCCAGGTCGGCGGGGCTGAGAGTGTCGGCCTTGGCGATAACGGGGATAAGGTTGACACGGGAGCAGAGGCGCTTCATGACCTCAATATCGAGAGGCTTGAGGGTGTGGCCGGTAGGGCGGATGAAGTAAAGGCAGGCATGGACACGAAGATCGATCTTGTCCTGGCGGCGGGGCTGTTGCTCCTGAAGCATGTAAGACTCGTGCTGGTCGTCGAGGAACTCGATAATGGGCATCCAAGAATCGCGGTTGTTAACGTAGTCGCCGAAACCGGGTGTATCGATAACGGTCAGTCGGACTGAAAGGGGGTGTTAGCGAGGGTTGAGTGACAGCGTGCTTGATTCAGAGCTATACCCTTGAAGAACTTCTCCTCAAGCTCGGCCTTGGTAATCTCGATCTCGACAGTCTTATCAACCTGCTTCTGGTGGCGGCGCTTGTGGTCGGCATAGTTCTTGATGGTGGTGGAGAAAAGAGTGTTGATGAAGGTAGTCTTGCCCAGGCCAGACTCGCCAGCAACCTAGACATGATGCGGTGAGCAATAGTTCAGATGATCTCGATGTGCCTTGTTATGTATATATTGCAAAGCGAGTGAGTTGATTGCTTGGAAGCATACCATAATAGTGAAACCGGCGCCACGCTTCGCGACAATCTTGTGTCGCTGGTTGGGCAGATTGGCAATACCAATCGGTGAAGCGTTCTCGGCAGCTGCAGAAGCCATCTTGAAGTGGTTTGATTTGGGGATGGGAAGATAAAGGTTGAATTAGAAGAGGATGTGAAGCGTAAAACACGACTTTAAAACAAAGACAATGCAATGCAAGACAACAAGCGACTGCGATATCGCGATGAAGGTCGAACGAGTGCAAAGGTTCAAGGTGGAGAGGGAGGTTAGGGACAGCTCGTGCTTGCCTGAGTTCAGGGGAATTGGAACGAATTTCCTGCCCTTCCCCCCTAAAGCAACTGCCAGGGACGCTTGCTTCTGATAGGCTAGCGTTGACACGGTACCATGAGTGGACAGTGGCTAGTGGACACGGGGCAGCAAGGGAAGCTGCCAAACAAAACGGGTCTTTACCATGCAAGATCGAGTAAACAGCCACTGCCCCTAGCTTGCATTGGTCCCGGGTCCCTTGAGCTATGGCTAGAAGCTAGGCGAGGGGAGTCAAAAAGAGTAGGTCTTTTATCCCAGGTGACAAAAATATTTAGGTAACTTTTGTGTCTAGTTAGCATAGTTTAGTCCATGATTAGTGGGTCTTAGACCAGATATTTTTGGCATATGGCTTAACGTAAGACGTTTTCTTACTCTCAGAGGGGCCAGCCACAATAGAATTCTCAGGGCAGATTATGGTCTCGGAATAACTCCAGCGCCGACTGTCGCAAAAAATGGCTCTTATCGATAAGGCGCAACGATGAATTTTTGGCGGGTTTGCGATTTGATGTTTAGAAGCATCATGGCTATGACCTGCAGACAATAATGAAGACCGATTTCAAGGTAAGGATGACAATGAAATAATTCCGGCTTCGATACGATGTGCTGACTTATCAATATAGTTCTCGAACTTGCTGGGCACTGTTTACTGCCAGGGCAACCTGCTCTATAGCCCCGATGGCACCCATCTTTTCTCGCCAGTCGGCAACAGAGTGACTGTCTTTAATCTGGTAGAGTAAGTTTGCTTTAAGCCGGTCTGAACTTCAAAATGAAAGTGGCCAAACTAATCGTCACTCAGAAACAAATCATACACCCTCCCGTTCGCTCATCGCAAAAACATTGCCCGTATCGGACTTACACCACGCGGCAACCTTCTCCTCTCCATTGACGAAGATGGACACGCGATCTTGACCAATGTTCCCCGAAGGATATCCATATACCACTTCTCCTTCCGATCTTCCGTCACAGCACTTTCATTCTCACCATCTGGTCGACATTTCGCCGTGGGACTGGGTCGCAAAATTGAGGTCTGGCACGTCCCCTCCACCCCCGATGCTTCTGCAGAGGGTGAACTCGAATTTGCTCCTTTCGTTCGATACCACACACATACCGGCCATTTCGATACTGTTAGCCACATTGAGTGGTCCAGCGACTCGCGATTCTTCCTCACAACCTCCAAGGACCTCACGGCGCGGATATGGAGTTTGAACCCTGAGGAGGGTTTCACCCCCACGGTGCTGTCAGGCCATAAACAGGCTGTCATCGGTGCTTGGTTCTCAGAAAATCAAGAGATGATTTACACTGTCAGCAAGGATGGCGCCGTCTTTGACTGGCAATATGTCAAGCCTATCAACCGTATTAAGGACGACGACAAGATGGATGACGACGATGATGATTCAGATATGCGATGGCGCATCGTCCAACGGCACTACTTCATGCAGGGAAGCGCTCATGTGCGATGTGCCGCTTTCCACCCTGAGACGAATCTCCTGGTTGCTGGTTTCTCGAACGGTCTGTTTGGCCTGTACGAGATGCCCGACTTCAACATGATACACAAGCTGAGCATCTCGCAAAACGATATCGACTTTGTCACCATCAACAAAAGTGGCGAGTGGCTGGCGTTTGGCGCGTCCAAGCTGGGACAATTACTGGTATGGGAATGGCAGTCTGAATCTTACATCCTTAAACAGCAGGGCCATTTCGACGCCATGAACGCTCTGGTCTACTCACCTGACGGCCAGCGCATCATCACCACTGCCGATGACGGAAAGATTAAGGTCTGGGATATTCAGTCAGGCTTCTGTATAGTTACCTTCAATGAGCATACTAGCGGCGTTACAGCTTGCGAGTTTGCCAAGAAGGGTAATGTTCTCTTCACATCAAGTCTGGATGGATCTATTCGAGCCTGGGATTTAATCCGGTACCGAAACTTCCGAACTTTCACAGCACCCACGAGATTGTCATTCTCATGCATGGCTGTCGATCCCAGCGGCGAAGTCGTAGCTGCTGGATCTCTTGATTCCTTCGACATTCACATTTGGTCCGTCCAGACAGGCCAACTTCTTGATCAGCTATCTGGCCACGAGGGCCCTGTCTCGTCTCTCGCATTTACACCCAATGGTGACTCACTTATTAGTGGTTCTTGGGACCGCACAGCCCGTATCTGGTCTATCTTTAGCCGGACACAGACTAGCGAGCCTCTGCAGCTCCAGGCCGATGTTCTCGATATTGCTGTCCGTCCAGATTCTTTGCAGCTTGCCATCTCAACATTAGATGGCCAGCTTACTTTCTGGTCGGTAACAGATGCAGAGCAGACTTCTGGAGTGGATGGACGAAGAGATGTTTCGGGAGGACGAAAACTCACAGATCGCCGAACCGCGGCCAATATGGCCGGCACAAAGAGCTTCAACACAATCCGATATAGCGCTGATGGCAGCTGTATCTTGGCTGGCGGAAACAGCAAGTACATCTGCTTGTACTCCGTAACAACCATGGTGCTTCTGAAGAAGTATACTGTCAGCGTTAACCTTTCTCTCTCCGGTACCCAGGAATTCCTCAACAGCAAGTTATTGACTGAAGCCGGCCCTGCTGGAGACCTCGACGATCAGGAAGCCTCAGACCGCGAAGACCGCGTGGATAGCTCGTTGCCAGGATCAAAACGTGGTGATCCTTCAGCACGAAGGAAGGTCCCTGAGGTGCGTGTAACAGGCATTGGTTTCTCACCTGCAGGCACTGCGTTCTGTGCTGCCTCTACGGAGGGTCTCTTGATCTACAGTTTGGACCAGGACATCCAGTTCGATCCTTTCGACCTGAACATGGAGATCACCCCTGCCTCAACACTTGCTGTTCTCGAGACAGAGCAAGATTACCTCAAAGCACTTGTCATGGCCTTCCGCCTCAACGAAGCTGGTCTGATCAAGCGAGTCTTCCAAGCCATTCCCTCCGCCGATATTCCTCTCGTTGTTGCCGACCTCCCTACCGTTTATGTTTCCCGTCTTCTCCGCTTCGTCGCCGCCCAGACCGAGGAGTCACCTCACATTGAGTTCTGTCTCGTCTGGATCAAGGCTATCGTTGATAAGCACGGAGCTTGGCTCTCGGCAAACCGCGCCAAGGCCGACATTGAGCTAAGAGTCGTTGCGCGAGCTGTATCGAAGATGAGGGATGAGATTAGGAGACTTGCTGACGAAAACGTGTACATGGTTGATTATTTGTTGGGTCAAGCGGAGGATAAGTCTGGAAAGAAGGACGTGAAGGCATTGGGAAGTGGTAAAACTGTGGATGTGAAGCTTATGGATGTTGATGGGGATGAGCAGTCTGAGGCGGGATCCGATGAATGGATTGGTTTAGAATAGACGGTAAATACGATCCATAATACCCATGCATATCATACAAGCCTTTAGTCTTCATTGTCTTATATCTTAGCCTTGGGAATTTCCTCCCAAGCTTCGTCGAAGCCTGAAGATCGAACCCACATGGTACCTCCCTGCCTATCAGCTTCCTCATTGGCATCCAGCAATAGGTACACAGCCCTCAACCACTCATCATCTCCCTTGATCCTCACCCACTCCTTGTTCTCATACGGCTTGGTAACTCTTTGCGCCAGCATCAGTGCCCTGGCCAACTTGACAGTGTGCCCATCATCCACAACCTTGTGGAACCTCGGGAATAGATCTTCTGGCTTACCCACCAGATTATCTCCATCCTTGGGCTTATAGCCACGGAGCAGATCGCCGCGAAGAGCTGGCGAGCCACGAGCAATGTATTGCAGGAGATCCATGCGGATTTTGTTCTCCAAGAAGCGCGCTTTGGTTGATGCTGGAATCCAGGACTGTTCTTTTAGCGTGAGAAAGAATGGCGTCGATGTTATGTGATGCCTGCCGCAGTCAGCAATGTGGTCAGTGTGGAAAGGAGAGACTTGCATGAGAATAAATTCAAATCTTGGAGCATGAGGGGGGTGAAAAGCAGCGGCTGAAGCAACAAAAGCAGAATGATGCACCATCTCGGCGATCTTTTCGTCTAGCTCCTCCTCATCAATCCTCACTCTCGCCGCCAACGTGATCATCTCATCCTTCGCCCTCGTAAATACACCATCAAAGATCCGATTCGAATCATCCCAATGCGAGCTTGTTCGAAGTTTGTCATTCTTTACGGTGTCTTCATAAAGGCCACCGATGGTCTTCATCTTGGGTGGCGCATCGGAAGCTTGAGCCTTTTCAGCAGCGGCTGTGAGAAATTCTTTATAATCGTCTCGATGAACAGCAGTCTGTGCAAGAGCTGAAGCGATAATCATGGGCTGTGACCACTCCATGCCATACAGCAACTGAATAAGTGGGTGAAGTATACCGGCGAATAGACGGCTTTGCATGTCGCGGCCTCGAGCATCGTCTTTGAAGAGATACTCCTTGAGTGTGTCCTGCCATCCTATTCTTTCGATTTCGTCCTGGAAGAAACGAAAGAATGTAGCATAGTTTCTACCTTTGCCAAGATATTGTGACCAGTCCGAGCCGTGTTCCAGTTTATCAACGACATCAGGCTTTGGTTTCATGGCCCTAAGCTGATATGTCTTGTTGGCGTTGTAAGCAGTGTCCAGGTCCTTTGTGGTTGCGCCGGTACCATATAGAGTTAAGACTTGATGAACAATCTAATGCCGTTAGCGAAGTATGAGCCACCCATAGAAGAGCATTTACATGGTCGTGAAAGCCAGATTCGTTGAAGAAGACATGGTGATTCTAATCAGTGTTAGTCTTTGACTTGATAGCTGATACGCAGTGTTGCTTGTGTTCAGGTTACCTCTAGATCCTTCTGCAGCAGGTCAGTTGCCTTTGAGGCCTCATTCTGGCCAAGCTTCATCCCCAACAGCCCCGAGTTCTGGGGTTCCAGCTGAATCTTGAAAGGAGTCGCCATTGTTGAGTATCGTGTTCTTGTAATAGGTCTAGCAAAGACTCTCAAACTCAATCTCGCAAACATGGGGGGAACTGCCAGGTATTTGAATGTGACTACAGATAGCGCAGAAGAAGCGTAGCCTTTTTTGAAATGTTCAATATGTGTGATGTGTACTTGGGTGACGATGATATCACATACAAAACAAAGGTGGGCTGACAAATGAAGCAGACCAACCCGAGATAGAGATAATCAGATCTCGGATCTCGCACTTTGACTTTGAGCGGGGAGTTCTTGGGCAAGACCGAATTAGTAACTCTTTGGAGTCATTCGCTGAATTGACGTAGCCTCGTGTTTGTTTATTTCCCGTTTATAGCATCAACAGTCACAAAGAGGAACTAATTACCCCGGATTTCCATCACTTGACATCATCACAGGGTGTCATGCCCCGCTCTTTTTACAACCTGTAAAAAGACAGACATCAATCACCAATTAATCAGTAACTAGAGTCAACCGTCTGATGAGGTTCATTCGCTTCTGCATAAGCGAATTTATCCAAGTGAAGAATTCATGTCTTTTACTGATCAGGCAGCCCATGGCAAAGTAATAAGCAGCAGTGTGCAACATCATTTCACTTTGCCATCGGAGTATTACAAAGAGACTCAAGAAACTGCTCATAAATTCGATCCTTTTATTTCATTATCTACCGAAAACCCAATCGGTAGATCCATCCCATTTTCCTGATCCCATAGCCGTTTTTCGTAGCCATCATTTCATCCGCGTGCCTTAGTCTATTCTTTACCAAGAGAAAAATTAGATCATCATGAAACCAAAAACAAACAAAAAAAATCATTGGACGGTTTAGGCCTTACGCTTCTTCAGGGCAGGGGCCTCATCGTCATCAGAGTCATCTTCATCCATCTCCTCGAACTCGAGGTCGCTGGGGATATCATCGGCCTCTTGGGCGTTGGCTAGTATTGCTTGTTAAACCTGAACTGTCTCTGCTTCGCGCTGTGAGAGGTACATACTGAAGTACTTGATGGCACCGGGCCACAGATCCTCGGCGATGAAGACGGCGAGATCATCGGCGGTGGGGAAGATCTCATACTCGTACTCATCATCATCGTCGTCCTCGTCCATGTCATCATCATCCTCATCATACTTGCCCTCCTTGCGGGCCTTGCGCTTCTCCTCCTCGAGCTTGCGGCCCTCTTCAGACTCCTCGGGGCTGACCTTGCGACCGCGGAAGCCGAACCAGCAGAAGAAGCTGACACCGCCCATGCCAGTCTCCTCCATGAGCTTGAGGAGCTTCTTGGAGGCCTCGGTCTCACCGAGCTTCTCGCCAGCCTTCTCCTCATCGTAGACCTTCTTGGCGAGGCTGAGCATGCCGTTGGTCAGATCCTTGCCCTCCTTCCACTTGATGTCGACGGGCTCGGAGACGAGACCGGCCCAGCCGTCCTTGTGGAAGCGCCAGTAGAACTTCTTCT
>JABSTL010000338.1:0-30423 GCA_013759095.1 Fusarium sp. NRRL 29148
ACCTTGCCTAAGAATCACATGAGACGTCTGTATCCTTAAAGACTAAAGCCTCTTTGAAATTCTAAACTTTATTGCAGAATATATTTCACTTAATATAAAACTAAAACAGAAGGATGTTCTGGGTTGTTAAGTATTGGAAGTGTGGGGAGTATAGAATGTGTCTTGAGACAGAATCTCAATTGATATAAATTTATAGACCATCACTAACAAGAGCAGTCTCGTGGCGACTACATAGTAGTAGTGTATGGCTTCCAACTCCATAAATTTGCATGCATAGAACAGGAAATCACAATTTCTTTACTTATTCCCAATTACATCCCTCCTCTTGATGATAAAACAACTTTAAACGAATTACATGGTACCACTATTGTCCCTTACAGGGCAAAGAGCATAGCCATGACAACACCCAAGACACCAGCGGCGCCCTCACGCGCAGCAGCATTGCCGCTATCGCCACTGGCGCTGGCACTCGCGGGCGTGGTCTGGCTGCTACCAGCACCGGAGGTAGGAGTACCAGTTGCGCTGCCAGAGGCGGCGCTCTTGTCGCATGTAACCTCGTCGGGAAGGTCGGTCACTCCGGCGGTCGAGCAGATCTGCTTGGCGTACTTGACGGCGGTGTCCTTGCCGGCGGCATCACACTTGTCCTCAAGACAACATGCGATGCCAGACAGGAAGTTCTTGTTGCTACAGATGCACTTGACGTCGAGCTGTCCGCATCCCGCGACGCCGCCGCCGGTGGTGTACTCGTCAACACATGGTTGCTATATAGACAGAAGGGATTAGCATCATGGAATTGCGAGCGGCAACGTATCAAGTCTGAATATTCAGCCGATGAGGGAGATTTTGCGACGTACAGCGCATGTAGGCAACTTCTCTTGCTGGGCGGCAACAAGGCCAGCCAGGAGGACGGATGTGAATACAGACAGCTTCATGATGAATACTCGTACAGTAAAGATATTAAAAACAAAATTGGAACTGAATGAATGCCAAGAAGAGAGAGTTATATGCGGTTTCACGTACGCGCGTCGTAGATTTAAAAGAGACTCCTTAAGTGAGACAAGACAGTTTTACCCAGCTCTCACCAAAAGGCAACAAGCTTACACAGGAGCTACGCCCATTATGTACTCTTGAGCACCCTGACCTAAGTTGTAACCATGCTAGCGGGCCTGTTCCCTCGTAATAAACGCTCACGGTCCCTAGAAGCGGCAAAATGTATGAGCCGTATCCGTACTCTGTAATTCCACCAACTCTAATGATACATAGGCAGATCACCAGCCAATCGCCACATTTCCACGTGCTCCAGACCATTTGGGCAGATTGCACGCATCGCTATCGTAGCAATAGAACCACCTTATCATCGGGTGAAACGGCCCCGCGGGGACGATGATCAATACTCAAACATCTGCAATAATTTCAATTAAATTCAAACTTGAACAACATGTATCGTTGTTGTTGTACTGTATGCTACATAAACAAACATCCGATATGTAATCAACAAGGGTAGCAAGGTAGCTTGGTTTCAGAAAATGTGTCTCAATAGAGACCACTTCATATCAATAGAACTTAGTCTATCCCTGATCGTCAAGGCGTTTTTAGAGCATGCCAACCGTGGTGCCAGTACACCGAAAGGAGAAATTCATCATCAGATACCTGATGAATATCAAGGCTATGGGACACAATAGCGTCTCGATCATCTGGGAATGGTTGGCAATCACTATTGACCCTCTAGTGTCTCAATTCGTGCTTCTATCTTTGGGGTTCGGCCGGTTATTCACAGCAAGTCTATCTCTGCTCAATAGACGCCTCCGCCAATAGTTCCTTACCTAGCCACCGCTATCAGAACTACTATCATATCCTCTCTTCCTAGCTGTAAGATGCTCGGAAGGAACCTGGAGTGGCAGGCTGCATATTTGTATTTTGCATGACTGTCATATTAACCTACCCACTTTCAATGTGCTTTTGAAAGTATAATCCGGCTCTTGGGCGGTGCACCGCTCGCTGGGTCGGCATCAAACAAGGTTTGATGAAGCCAACGTCATGAGTAAGACGTTAGACCTTGTCAATTTAGTCTTTTTTCATACTCTTTTGCCCTGTTTGAGAAGATCCGAAACCTTAGGAGGAAGCACGAGAGCACTCCTGTCGTTTCTGCGAAAAAAGTCGACCAGCGAAACGGCTGTCTTCTCCGGCAAATCTTCGTGAATGAAGTGGCCGGCCTCGGGGAACACTTGCAATGCATATTTCCCTGTCGGTCGGTCAGTACACAATGTTCAGAAAGCGGCATTAGTCCAACGGTTAACAAACCCTGCATTTGACCGATGGTCAACTCGGTGTCCAGCCTGTCAGTACCAGCGAGCAGTAGGAGTTTTCCACCCTTCGCCCCCAAGAACTTCTTGCTCAGCCCTATAAACCAACCTTCCCAGTAAGGCTGTGTTGCACCTAAGTTGGTCCGCCATCGCCACGGCCTTGTCGGGTCGTCGTTCTCGTTAAAGACGAGTAGCGCAGGAACAGATGTCCGAGCAGAGATGGAGTTTCGTATCGTCCGAGATCGAATGTGCCATTCGATGCCTGCTTGCAGAGTTGCGAAGCCCAGTGGTCTCGTAGACAAATAAGTGTGCATGCTTTGTAGAGCATCAATAGCGGAGCCTTCCACGACGTCCAACACAGCATACCCTAAAACTGACGTTCCTAGCCTACCGGACTTGGCCAGGTCAGTAACAACTGCTCCGCCTAAGGAGTGTCCCACGAGCACTATCGGGGGCATCTCTGGCCAGGCCATCTCACTCTTTGTGAGCTGCACCATGCAGAACAGATCCGAAGATAGAGTGTCTAGTCTCATGTCCAGTGCCTTGTCGCCCGGTGCATTTGTGGACCCGTGACCTCTACAGTCAATGGCCAGGATACCTGCTGCTGACAACCGCTTCTTTATTTCAGAAGCAACAACGGCGAACGACAACCCTGATGATCCGGCACCATGATGCATCACAAACAATGGTCCTTTCCCGACCGGTGAAGTGAGATAGGCATGGTAGACTACTTCCGGGTCCTGCTCTGACTTCAGAGACAATTCGCGCTCAAAATAGGTTGTCCAGGGGATCTGCTCCAGGGTCCTGCCGCGGGCGACTCTGTAGCCTGTCAGTCCCGCCATGTTTCACTTGATCAAAGTGCTGATGAGAAAGTACCCTTGAGGTCGAGCAAACAGCTTCTGATTGGGCGATGGTATGATGGTTCCTGTCGAGGAGACGGATGAGGCGGACGAGGCTGAGGAAGAGTCATCGTCGACAGGCTCCGGCAACTCGGGGAGTACATCATTCTCGTGCTCCCCGTCGACCTCGTCAAATGTATCGTTAGATATGCTGTACTTGGCCTTGGCCCATGCTCGCTGCAGGTCGCTCATGATAGATACGATGTGTAGATGACGTAGGTTCCATTCGCACTGCCAATATGCGAAAGCAGATGCGGACGGCACAAGACGCTCCTGGTGCTGACACTCGTGATAGCCTCTAGCCTTCTATCTGCGAGCGACGTCGCTTTTGACCAATATAGTATGGGAGCCGCAGTGGTGTCCTCTGGTGTCTTTGGCAACTGGTGATGATGGTCGGGCAATACCCGAGTCAGCCAACCAGCACAATCCGAATCCATTTGCGTTTGCAAACACTGGGGCATAGTGTGTGCTTTTCATTTGCACACTGTATCTGCAAAGAAATCCACGGCAGATCTACAGTGCGGGTAATTCTCTTCGTGTGGTTCCTAACAATTCTCTTATTTTCCTAATAAACCTCGTCATTAAGTTGGTATGTCGTCTTGCACCAATGCAGTTCCTTTACTTACCTGAGAGCGGCTTCTTTGTCAATGCAGACACGTCTTTTACTCAGGAAAGCCATTTCGACCGATCAGTACTTAGTTGAGTCTCGAACAACAAGTTGACATCAATTTATATGCAACTTCGGCCATTCCTGGGATATCGTTTAATTCGATAGTAACTGATCAAGGTGTCATCGTGAAAAGCCCAAGCATCAATATTTCCACATCCCTATGCACGATCAAGCCACTGTCAATTGCCATAGCTATCTCATCGATAGGTTAAGCTTCTGGCCACACTGTTCTCTGATAGGGTTACAAAGTTCTGGCTCGGCGCCTCGCCTAGATCCTAGGCTCAACGCATCTTGACTATAGCATCATGGTTTCATTCTTTAGATCTTAAAAGGTCTGTCTGACACCCACCCATGCAGTAGCTCACTTCTTCGACAGCCTGAGGGGCGACGGCTAGACGGTTACTTGACCATCGTGGGGAGGGGACCGAAAATGGAAATTCTCATCACAAACTCAATACGTAGTATCACTGCTCCAACTGCATAGGTACTTTCCATGGCTGTTTGCCCTCCTCTTTCTTTTTGACCTAGTGAAGTGCCCAAGGACCTTTGTTGACAGCTAAGAACAAGTATTCACGTTGGATTATTCGCCTACCCTGTAGTTGATATATACAAAATCTGGAACACCAACACAAATGCCTCGGAATTTTCTGAACACCTTGTTCACGAGACACTCGGCCGAGCAAGAAACATCGCCTGCCCGGACCCCTGTCGGCAAAAGAAACAGAAACCTTGTTCGACGCCGAATCAAACTGAACAGGGTTAGCAGCCCACTGTTCACCGTTCGAGTGCCTAATCTTGCTCCTAGCGAATCCGCTGGCGCTCAGCTAGCGGCTCAAAGATTCCATGTTCCTGCATCCTGCCTGGTCCGATATTGTGGTGCTGGCAAACGAGCACTCAATATGAAAACTACACTCTAGTTAGCATCTGTCGACTCTCTAAAAGAGGAATGGGGAACGGGTGCGGGCTAAATAAAGCAGCTAAGTGGCGCAGAATTGACAAGTATTGAGGTCAAAGAAAGCACGTCACACAGTTGTCATTCGCATTTATGATCGACATGACCATGGCTCTCATTGGTTGCTGCGCGAGTTTGCATCTGTCCTCGGATATCGCAACCTCACTGACCGGGATCATATAGATACTGACAACTATGTAGCAGCTGTTAGCGGCACAACCCAGGACGTTCACGTAGAAAATAGAATAATGAAATCTATGATCTTTGCAACTTTTTAGGGGACTGCCTTGATCTGCGCACCGGCGAGACCTACGAAAAGACATCAGGAGAGGGGTGGTGGAGGAAATTCTGGAGTGAAATTCCCACGAACTAAAGCGTCGCTTCCTTTAGATCATTTTCTTGACGCTTGTCAAGCTCCTTGAATCACTTGGAAAAGGTAAGACAAACCTGAGCCGATTGAGTAAGCAATGTCATGGTACCCGCGTAGTAGTGGGATGGCTGTGAATAAGAACCGCTACTGGTATGAACTCGTAAACTCTGCAATCCCGGGGCGACGAGCCTTGGCCCCGTTTCTTTTCCTTTTTAAAAGACTTCAACAAGCACGTAAATCCTTCACAATGGCACGAACGTCATGACCTCAGTGACCCGTATATGTGGGAGACACACTTCAGAAGGCTGGGTCTCCGACTGCATGGATTTCAGGTTCAGGTCTTCTCCTGACGGACCATGATGGAACAAAGTGTCTCTCGGAAACTTTTGTAATAGTTCCAAGGGCGAGATCTGAGACTTGAGAGAGCCAGCTGGTGGCGCCGCCCCTAACAGCCTGGCGTAAAGATCTAGCGATCCCCTAACAAGATCGTTCGGGATGCGCGAGAGATAGAATGCTTCAGTTGGTATTTCCCCAAACTCTCATCAACTTGACGGATCCAAATGGTGGGGGTGACTTTTGAAAGTGAGTAAGTATGCCCCGACAATATGGATAACCTTCAAGTTAGCGGCGTAACTATCGAGAGCCTTGAGAGCCCGTGACGAACTAGCTTAGAGCCGCTGAAATCATCGCTATGTTTTCGCATCTGGATAATGTCTGAGAAGCTCCCGACATCTATCCCTAGAACTGGGTATTGTGTAACACTTGCTGTTGGCATGGGGCACGGAAAATTGTTAGCCAATAACTATGTCAGTCAGTTGCTGCAAGGGCTTGTATTGTTGAACAGGGGAGTCGCAACCTAGCCTCATTCTGATAACGAATTTCTTTCGACGCTGGGTGTCTATGTGGAGTGTAGAATGATAACTGAATCGGATATTTGGAAAACGAAACCGCAGTTGATTTGTGATGCTCTTGGTCGATGGTCTGGTTTCCATTGGATTTCTCCTAGGTTAGTATACTTCTCACCATCCCAAGACGCTGGATCTCGGCGCACGGGATCAAGCCACACTTCGAACTGAATTCCTGGAAGTTGGTATGCTGGCCATCTGCGGCGGGAATCTGTGGACAGAAGCCTATACCAGATCGACATACAGTCAGACCCTTATGAACCTAGGGTTATTTCCCCCCCCCCCGGACAGTCTGTCTATTCAATGGCATGGGCGGAGCATGAATGATGTGGTTGAGAGGGGCGTCTTCGCTTTGTAAAGTTCGATATTGCTCATATGTTGTATAATGTAGCCATTATTGGGTATGGGCCAATAGGGGTACTCGGACCTGAGACGTACATAAACTCCTCGTTGTCTGAATGGTCAGCGTGTAGGGGCTAAGATGAACCAGCAGATGGCCGCTTCACGTAAATTGCTCAATAAGAGAGATTTTGCTATCTAGCGTCAAATATCCAGAGCATTGGGTCTCAGTTGCAGAGATAGAGAGAGGCAGAGGACATCTCTGACAGATTACCTGCCTCGGCTTTTTCGTCAGGTCTGACCGTCAGCCAGTCGGCCAGTCAGGTGGTAGAACCATGTCGACGGACTAAAAGTTCCATTCTTACATACATGTACAGAGTACTCCGTACCAAACACACACATCAAGAGGCTTGCTCGCGGCACATGACCCGGAGGCCGTACCTGTACGGGCCGTGCAAAAGAATGTGCTAATGTCAGGGAGATATTGCGTAGATCTGATCTGCTATTGGTGCACCGGCACTTGACAAGGTTGGTGGAGAAAAAAAGCAGCTGAAGTGGGGAGACTAAGGAGTAGCACAGGTAAGATGGGCCCTCAAAGGGATCTGTGCACCTAAAGGCAACCCCAGATAGGAAGTTCAGTGCACGTCAAGGAACGTGCACGTGCGGGAGGCTCGATTCCCGTCAATCAGTGGGTGGGCAGCCTGGCAGCCCCCAGCCCACCTCACAGTTCTCACAAGAGATGGAGGCAGGTCAAACAACAGCTGGAGGTCTTCTCCTCCGCTGTGGGAGAAGCCTTAGGCTAAGGCAGGCCTTAGATTTCTGTTCCTCAACTCGCAGCTTCTTGGCAACCCCCAATCCCAAGTCAACGTCGTTCATCTCCCCTCCCAAGCCATTGCTCTCTCTGGTGCTTCGAATCCTAGCTTCGTGTCTATTGGCACTAATATTTCCGCAGAACTTCGCCCCCGACGCCCGTCCATTTAGCGCCGGGAGTATCCCCAGATCGACGTGAAGCCTCTGTCGGGAAGATCTCGAACTCTTTAGCCATTCCGAACTCATGATGTCCCGGACACGGCATCACTTCTTCTATGTACGGTATCTGGAAGCAGATGTGCTCACCAGTATCCTTTTGTCCCGTGTCTGCGTAAGCTTGCGCCGAGTCAACTCCCTTCCTTCCAGCACTGCTGAAAAGGAGTGGCCAGACACCATTGGCATGGAACCTACCAAAATATCAGCAAGGTGGCGTCTATAAACACCACTGCATGTCTTTAGTTGCAGACGCATTCTCAGGTTGATGTTGTGTGAAGGGTCAAGCTCGTATTGGTGAGTGATGTTCTCAGACCTCGTTGCCAACTTGAAGGAGGGGGCATTGCTAGGTACAAGGGCCTTGCAATCAATTTGCGACAGGCTGC
Source organism: Fusarium sp. NRRL 29148 (assembly GCA_013759095.1). NCBI lineage: Eukaryota > Fungi > Ascomycota > Sordariomycetes > Hypocreales > Nectriaceae > Fusarium > Fusarium sp. NRRL 29148. Next base: position 7,848 of record JABSTL010000338.1, read on the forward strand.
TCTCGCTCATTGAGACTCGCTCGCCTGAAATCCTTATATGTGCCAGGACTTTGGAGCTGCTGGGTTTGATGCCAGAGTACGGAGTAGCCAGCCGTACCTATACAGTCATCGTGCTCACCTGGCGACATCCACAAAAATTTTGAACGTCAAGAGATCGGCATATGGATACCTGCAGCGCTTACGGCGATACATAGACATTTGCCAAGCGAGGTCTCTTGTGATAGATAATCTCGCGTGTGTGCGAATCTGCAGAGCTGTCAGAGCACAGAGGGAAGCGCACAGACATACGACATCAACTTCTCTGAGTAAGGAGGGTATTATACCCGAGTTGAGAACTGACCTGGCTCACATAACGCACACTGAGTGGTTTTGCGTTCTGGCTGAACCTTGTTTTGCGACCCCTTTGCCGCATTGGGACTACCTTGCGGACTGATCAACATCTTTGCTTACCCACTACTTGGTCGATGCCAGGTTCAGCTGGGATGTTAATGGGTTTGTGCTATAATTTTGATTGGACTTTTTGCAGTTGGAGCGCAAAGGTCCCCAGGACACACCCAGTCGAGCCCCGCCTTTGATATTCTCAAAATCGAACAGGAATATGAAAATTTGACTGATGATCCACGTCTTGTCCGATTCTGAGGGCCGTTTGTTCCTCAATTGGGCCAGGTTATATACCGACAACACCCGTTGGCCTTTTGTGGGTGATTTAGTCCTTGCTTTTTCTTCTTCTTCTTCGCCAAATGTGACCGACCCGCCCTAGACGTGAATGAGCAAACACCAAGGTAGACATCGATAATTACATGCACATATCAATCAGTGGAGAGAAGGGGTAAGATCAACGAGCTGAGACGCACGTACTGTATATGTAACGCGCGAATTCGAATACTCGGGCACGAGTAATTATGATCAATGGTATTTCGGGAACCATGAAAAACTTTGTAGGCCGCAGCTCTGATTATTTCCAAGGACAAAAAAGAAGAGTATGTCTATGAATGCCCATGGAAGCGTTGCTTCAAATATTATTATATTGCCCCTTGCGTGTAAATCATTGGCTGACCAGATATGCCTCTGCGTATCATCCTTATAGAGCCTACTGAATCAAAGTTTGGTACATACGATGCCGCACTGTCAATGGTTCACACTAATCAAGCCAGCTCTTCACGTCTTCCTGGGACTGACGCAGGAGAATGGTTATTACTCACGTCAACATCAATGCCCCGTGCTCATGCACCGCAACGCTCAAGGGCCATCAAGTCTAGTTATGGCATCGGGGCCCCGGCTTTCTTGCCCTGGTGCCCCGGTCCCGGCATTCGTATCCTGACAAGGGTGACGGGCTCGTACTGTAAGCCTCATAAGCAAGAGTGATTGATTGTTGTACTGTTGGCTAGGCTCGTCCGCAAACCGTCGTCACCGAACGCAGCTCAGTGGAGGTTGGAGCCACTATACCTACTCAATGGCCCAGCGTACGACCTAAACTCCATAGGATCTTAGGTCGGGGAGCATCTCTACTGATGACGTGAGCTCACATTTTCTTTCTGATTCTGGTTGTGAGGCTCCGCGTTATGATTTATTATTAGCCGCTCCTGTGTTGGGAAAGCATCGAGACGCTTAAAATGACACTACTGAACCACCGCGCTTGTTGAAGAATCACTTGGTACATAGCGTAGCTTGGGAAGCCAACTGTGTGATATTGCCCTTATCATCCTTGTTTGACTCCAAGGATCTTCGGGTTTACTTTTGATCTTGCATCCCAGTTAGCACTTATGCTGGCAGGCCCATCTTCCGCGGCCCTGGGCCAGGAATGTCTTGGCCGCCTGTCATCAACAAAACCAACACGCTTGCTGTGCTGTTACTTCGGCGGTAGTGCTAGGTAGCCCACCACCGCCAAGGCATGTCGAGAAAAGAAAGAGAGAAAAAAAAGGACATTGCATCCAGGCAGTGATTGAGATATGCTGGGAGAAGCATCGAACATCATCGATCTCTGACCTGTCGATAACCGCTTAGGTAGCCCATGTTGCACCCAGCTTGCTCTGAGCCAATATAACATCACGGTGGCGCTCCAACTACTTCGTTGTCACCACCCTTTTTATTATCCACCATTTTAGTCGTCGGTACTCATCAGTGCTAAATCCACAAGAGACTGTATACTAGACCATCTTGGTCGCTTTAGCCTCCGACCCGATCTGAATCCCTCACACCCCCAGACGCCCCCCTTTCCTGGTCCATGGTTTAGTTGCCGCTAGATACCTTACATTATCTTTAAGAGCATAGACCCTAGCCTGGTCTGCGTTGACCCTAGAAGTCGATCGTCTTCGGGACCAGAGGTCAAATACATGCCAGGGACCACATTTTGATCTGGTCAGAAACCTGATCCTATTATTGTTACAATCCTTGAGCTTGATCTTCCCTCACGGCGTACCTTTCTCTACCTGCTGCCACGCTGGGAGTTTCTTCTTCGTTGCTCTCTGGTTGTGCCAGAGTCAGAAAGCCCTCTGCTGGTCAATGTGAACATCGTTCCCGTTGAAAAATCGCATCACAATTGCGACTCAGGCTCTTCAGTAACGTCTTCAGGGACGTTCTCTACTATACGTCTTCGTTTTGTGTACCGATGCTGTAAGGTATCGGTACTTCTATCCAAGTGTGTCGTCCCCCGACATAGACTACCACCTCTGCAAAGCTTCTAGCTCTGGGCACAGCTTGCACAAGCTCTCAGCTCAACTCAATTCGATCCGATTGTTCATTCTTTCCAAGCAGTCGAATTCGTCCTATCCTCTCGATGAATGCTGAAAGAGTGCCCAGCTAAACTCAATGCCGACAAACACAAAGACAACCACAATCACTGCATACTGTCCATGGCCATCGCGATAACGTCGCAGGACTGCTCGAAACTCTATTCGTTTGGAGCTGGAAATTCTTGGGAGAGTACATCGCCCGAGCTTCCCATGATTGGCGTTATGTCTTACCACTATCCACCACTCTCCCCTGTCGACAATGAGATGGGTATGCCACCCCAAGGCTTCATGCCTTCCTATACGCTTCCTTCTCAACAACTCTCTTCCATGACGATGGTCGACCCTCATGCCCCATCACTAAGCCAAGATCATGGTCTGGATATGAAGGGATCCTACTCAGCACCGAACAATGCCTCCTTACTGGCTTCCGAGGCAGAAGAGCAACAGCAAAACGGGAACTTGGGCGAGAAGAAAAGAAACAAGCTGGGTTACCATCGTACTTCGGTGGCTTGTGGTAGGTCTAGGTCTACCAATACATGAGTGTGCTCGTCTTAACTTGTTTTCACAAGGCCACTGCCGGCGCCGAAAGATCAGGTGCATCACGTCACCTAATGATACACAAGGACGTTGTATCAACTGCATTCGTTTGAAGAAAGATTGCAGCTTCTTCCCTGTAGACCAGGCATCGATTGACGATTCACGAAGCAAGCCATCATCGAAATCTTCTACAGGTCCAAAAGGAAGCTCGGCAACCTCGTCTCCGGCAACCCCGATCAGCAATCCAGTTGAGCAGCCCAAGAAGACAAAGCTACCGTTTGTGCCATCGTCAAAGAGACCTGGGCCAATTGCAGTTCCCAAAATTACAGAAGCTGAAAGAGTCAAAGGGTTCCCGCCTCAAACAAAAGGTTAATCGATGATCATCAATGCTTTATAATGATAAGCTAATTCATGGTTGCAGCTTCAGGGACTTCACCTACAAGTTTGACGCCCCCGGAAGCGGGAAACCAACATCCTGCCGGCTGGATAATTACAGCACCCGAGCAAAGCCCAACTTCGTCCTCGAATCTGAGTACTCCATGGCATACATATGCCACAGGATCTCCGATGAGTGCGCAATTCTCTCCATTTACCTCGGTGAACCACTCCCCATCTGGATGGCCCCCTGTGAACTCGGAGCCAGTACCCCAGGGTGACATGGACATGGCTTGGGGTCAGTTTGCACCACCAACACGGTCCATGTCATACGGAGGAGAACCTCTGTCCAGCAACCATCCTTCTCAGTACTCTTTAATGGCTCCAGGTCGACAATTCGAGCGAAGGCCATCCGCCCTGTCCGATGCCTATACGACTTCTATGAACGCTATGGTCCCTGGATTTGATAGCTCCAGCATGAACACAGCGGCTCCGTTCCCACCAAACGCGGTGCCTGCGACCAACTACTCAGCATGGAACCAAACGCAGGCATATCCTGGATACACATATGTGAAGAATCCAGAGACGTACGGGGATGGTTGGTCTCACGAAAGGGGGTTACAAGATCAGCAACTTCAGGGAACCTCTGGCCAACAGGTCATGAATAAGGCGGCCATGAGTACATATCAAACCCAACGGTAATGGTCTACGGCACAGAATATATCTTGGGCTTGTAATAGGACGAGAATGGCTTAGGGAGGCGGCGTTGATGACTTTCTCAGTCCGTCCAGTGATCTGAGTAAGACCTATAATGATGTATATATCCTATCTTGGCGTTAATCTGTTGTGTCACTGTGAGTTGACGAACGGCCTGCAACCTTTTGGGTCTCACTTTACCTTATAATCCAGTTATCCATAATTGTATTATTCCCCAAAGCAACCTTGTAGGCTAAACCAGTCTCGCTCTGAATGTTTCTTCTTATGACGAAAACATATGTGTTTTTCAAACTCTCGCAGCTTTAGTTAATGGATTCTGATAGCGGCATCAACCCATCAGCCCGTCGTTCTAGACGTCGAATCAAAAGTCTTGGCAATATTCCAACAACTATATATAGCTTGGCATCTCTCTATGTCCAAGAGCAATAGAGAAGTGACTGCATGAATGAGTATAAGATAGAGCCTCATATGTTGTTCGTGGCTCATAGGCGGTGGCTGTCTCCCTATCCATTCCAAGGAGCTTTCCTATCTTCGTTTATGTAGCCCTGGAGATAACGAAACGGGGCTAAGCGCACATAATATAACCCGCTCAATAGAGAAGTCCTTATCCATATGATTTGAACAATTAGCATCATCAGTCCAGAAAACCAGGAGAGCAAGAGCTGAGATGAACCAAGCGAATCTTCGTGTCACACTGGCCAAACGCACGGTCATAGGTGATTGGCCATTCCCTATAGAATAATCATGTGATTATCAGCCTAGTTATTGAGAGTATTTATGGGATGAAGGTTATTATTCATTCTGACTAAGAGTATGTATAAGATAAAGCGTTCATTTTAATATGCCGCCTTGTTCTGTTTTACTGGGATATTGACGAGATTTACATAAACTTGACGTCTGCACTTTAGATCTACTAAATTTGTATTGATAAGTGGCATGCTCTGTGATAGAAGGATTTCGAATGTTTCAAGTTATTATACAACTATGCGGCAACAGCTGGGGTGAGGTCCGTTATTATAAATTCTCGGGCTCCTTCAGAGCTAATATCTCTTTACCCTCCCTCTGAAACGCGAGGACCTAAGTACAATGGAGAGAAATAAGCCGCAAGCAGTACACAGAAGGGGAGAATATTATATGCTTCAAATGTGCAACAAGGTGTTACTTTTCTAAAGGGATCCGATGATATCTTGGAGATATCCAGGTGCTGTGTAGCATGAGAACTGGTGTTTCCTGATAACCTAGACAGTGCAAAGTGACTATGAAACTAGACGCCACGTCAAAACCATCAAAGTTGTATACGCACTCAGGCTCAGCATTGTCAATAGCAATACACTATTCCCGCTCGTCCTGAATTTCCGCTTCAGTGACCCATCCGGGGATTCAGAAGTAAAGAACTGGTTCTGGCCTTCGTATCGGCGGTATATGGCTACTAGCATTACTGCGACCCCATACACGGCAAAAAGGGCGCCGATGGCATAGAACTCTTCGGTGAATACTTTGAGGATGATAAGGGCGAATGAGAACTGGCCGAGAGCTGTGCGGACATAGGCACCTTCAAAGGTACGCTGAGCTGCTCTGACCTCAACGAGCCTGTACATGTCAATGTCAGTAGGGTACATCTTTTTTATCTCGTTTGTTCCAGGCGCGGGCAATAACATCTTTTGGTCTTCCTCATATGACATAGAATCTATGTTGGTGTCTCCGTGGCAAATCCTGTCTCAGTGGTACTGAACTTACTCTTGTGTCGTCAATACAACTGAGCGTGCTCTGTGGAGGCGGAGGTGGAATTGATCACCAGGGTGAGGCTATGTTCAAAATACATTCTCAGCATCCAAGACTAATATATTAACCTCAACTTCGGCTACTAACCTGGAACATGGTAAGCGTATCGGCTCCTGAGAGAGCTCGAGCAGCAATCACGCGGGCAATTGTTTGAGATTCTCTGAGCGTTGCGTATATAGAGACGTAGGTAATTTGGCGGGCGGTTATAGTCCCGAGCTTCACGAAGATGCAATTCAGTCTCGTTCTTGCGTGAGGATGGAAGAGCTGAGGTTGGAGGGAGAGCTCAATTCCGGTTTAGCGGCCGGGAAATGTCATGGGTGCCGCTCCCACGTACTGGTCGCGGGTAGGCACACTCCCTTTGAGCATTTGACCCGTTCATTCTCGACTTTATCGTTCGTTATTGATATGATACTAACTGAGACCTTTCCGTCGGGGCTGATGGATGGAGAACGCACTTGAGGAATTTATTTATGTCATGTCCATCGCATGTCAACACAGTAATCTACTTATGTATGTGGTTGGCTTATTCACGTTGTACGAGATAATCGGGATCATCACGTTAATCAAACGTCACGCGTCTACATACTTAAACTCCTGAATATGTTCATAAATCAACCTCTAAGTATCATTTACAAACGAAGAGAGCCCAAGTCTGACAATGAGGTTACAGTCCCATTGCGACTCTATGAGTCTCTTGTCATAGAAGAGCTGAAACTTTCATCGTTAGTTTTGAAATGCACTGCCAGACATTCAATCCACAACCTCACATCATCAAAGCCGCCTTACACAACAACTAAACAAGCTTTTGGGCTCTGGCACCTTTCAATAGGACACTACACAGTCTCAAGCTTAGGTTAGGGACTTGATTGCTCGGCCTTGGTCATGCAGTTCGTCGACTTGGCCCCATTGCGATTTTGACCACTTCAAGTTGCACAATAGTTGCCCAGTCGGGAACGTAACAAACTACATGACAAGACCGCGCAGATAAAAATAAACAAGAGTCTTCAGACCTTGATTAAGAGGGATAACAGTCTCAAGAACAAAATCCGTTACAGCGAGATGAACCAGCATTTAACAATAATCAATCCTCCTCTCGCGACATCGCAACAAGACTTGATCACGTCAGGAAGCAGCATGTTGACTTTTAACTGTCTTATTCCTCATTTTCAGGTATCTAGCTAGGGTACTCCTCATGTCAAGTGATGAACAAGTAAAGCCACTTTTCGCCAGCAATGTGCGTTTCCACGCTGCTCCGCCAGCTAGATTTACAGAAAGAATCGCAGTACCAGTCTTCCATGGTACTGCGACATTGCGGCCTGTGCCTATTACGTACAAGGTACAAATACATTCCAGGCCCGAGGGTAATATGTAGTTCCCATCTTCCCAGCATTTCTCTTGTGGGAGGGGTTTGTTTGAATATGTAGTGAAGAACAAAGAAAAGAGGTGAACCATTCCCGTGTTGTAAGGTCAGGGGGTATAGGTGCGACAATATGCGCAGGTGGGATGTTATAGGTAGGTATCCATGATTCTAGGATACTGGTATCAAAAAGGCTGTCGAATAGGGTACCGAGTAACCAAGGTATGGCTTCGGTAAAAATAGGTAACTCTGTGTCCCCGAGGGTGAAGCCACTGAGAGGCCGAGACATCTGGCATCGAAATGTCTATTGCGAACAGCGCCACAGTCGTCAGGAAAGCTTGCTCCCGAGACATGTTTTAGAAGCCAAAAATGCAAGTCCGGAAATCGCCAAAGCAGATGCAGTTGGGAGAAAAGAAAAAAGAATAATGCGCGCCCTAATGCAGAGTAGGAGTAATGTTGGCTCCTTGGTGAATGAGGTTCCATCGTTGGACCATGTAAAGCGTGAAAAGTTGAAAACCATGAATGGGTCTGTCTGCTGATGCGTAAAACGTAGAAAAAGGAAATTAACAGTTGATGAGTGAGAACTCGTGTCAGTGATCTAAAAGCGAAGAAGTCGTTGCGGTCGTGGTGGTGCTATGAGCATGAGAATGATTAATCGTAGTGAAGATTAGTTGGAAGGACAAGTTGTCGGAGCACATCAAATTACAGCGCCGCGGTCGGATCGGCCGCTGGATTCATCAAAGCGGATGGGGTAGTATGAAGAATCCCCTTGACAACATTGTTGGGAGGAGACGATAGAGAGGAGTGACCATAGACCTGAAGGAGCAGACAAGGTGAAACCAGCGCCGATAGAGTCGAACTCTACCACGTGCAAAACAGACCGAGTCGTAAAGATCATAAAACGTCTAATAAGAGGCCATACGGCGAGCATGTGATCGATCGCCAATCATGGGGGAGGCACCAAGGAGGGAGATTGGTGCATGGAGAGTTCGTGACTGAGGTCTGCTGGGAGCAGTTGGTGACTCGTCCACACAAGGCTCACGTTGACCAAAAGCAAAAGTCGCGGCACGGCTGAGACCTTTACGAGATTTCAATCGGCCCATCTCGCGTTCGCAAGTGCGCTGGTGAGCCTCATCGGACATCTCAACGTATTCTTGAGGATAGCAACGGCCCCGGTGTTCGGTGAAGAAGCCCGAATACCCACCGTCTAGAATGTAGACTTCGGGGTATGTAAGTTTTGGGTAGAATTCAGCATTCACGGTGCGGTCCTCAGATCGAATATGACGAGCCATCAGGGGGGCACGGTGGGCTGAATACTCGCAGTGGAAGATGAGAAGCGTCCGTCCATCCATAGGAGTCTGGAAGAGATGATTTGTGAGCAGGTCCTTATCATTGTAGTTGACAGCACCGTCAATATGGCCACCCTCATATTCATACTCAAATCGGCAGTCGATCACGATCTTCTGGTCGAAGTGGGAGCTGTACTTGCCATCCAAGACGTCGACGAGTGTCTCTCGAGTGATGCGAGGAATGGTATCGGTGGGGTCTTCCAAAAGGAAATGGGGAAGAACGGGCTCTTGAGCCTCCTCCACATCCATAACCGATTGAAGCGCGGAAGAAGTAGTCTCCTCTCCCTCTGAATTGCTCTTCATTATGTCAGCGGGATGCTCGAACATGCTTAATGATCGACGGAACTGCTTTCGATTTCTGAGAAAGGGATTGGACTGTCGCCGGGAATGTGAGTTCATGGAAGGAGAGCCATTGCTGCGAGAGCATGCATTGAAGTTGAGGAATTGGGGTCTAGCGCGGCCGATAGAAAGACCAGGGCATGGACTGTTGGCAGACGCGGGCCTGCGCTCCTGAGGTGGTGATGTCGACTCGAAACATTCGCTGAGAGACATATTGGAGCTGGTATGATTCAGGCGAGAGCCAGCACCGAAGCGGAACGGAGGCAGCTCCGTGTCAGCCTGGCGACTCGGTACGGCCGTGGTACTGAAACCCTTCATCCGGGTTAGGGATGGTCTTCGTGGGACAGCTATTCTACGGTTTCTAAAAGACGTCAGCTGAGGCTCCAGGAGGAATGTGGGAATATGAGACTGACTCAGCCATGATGGGCTTGGGAGGTTCCAAGGAAGACTGCCGAGAGATAGGAGCCGGGGAATCAAGAATCATTTCATCGTCGGCGGCTGGTGTAGACCCCGGAGTTGGAGAAGTTATCTCGAATTGGGTGAAGAAAGGTGCCTTGTGAGGCAGAGGTGATACCTCCATTAACTCCTTGAGCTCGGCCAGTGGGGCAGGCGACGAGGATGGTAATGGCGGAGTTGTGACTGAATCTATAAGAACATGCCAATTAGCCACGAGGTTCTTTATCCTAGACCTTGTTGGCCCTGCTCACCTCGACCTTCCAAGCTGCCCATCATGCCAGCCGTGAAGAGTGCTCTTCTGGGAGTGGGGAACTGAGGACTTGAAGTATGTTAGCCAAGACACTGTAAAACGATTACCAGGCGCCGTAACCAACCTCGAATCGCTGTCAAGTCGGAAGTTCTGGGAAAGATCAGCAGCCAAACTCGCAGCGGGCGAGGAGCCTCGTACGTCCTTGACGTTGAAATAGTCTCCAGAATGCTTGTGCATCTGCTCGCGCAGGCTCATGCTTGCAGATGTGACAGACGATGTAGAGTAATGGGGGTGTCCGCGAAAGACATCTCGACTACCCCAGCTAGGGAGCATTGACGGGCGGTGTAATGCCGCTAGAGGTGAAGAGGCTTCCATTGTGAATGATGGTAATGAAGCAGCAGGACGATTCGAGGGAACCCGGGTTTAATCGAGTTCTGTCGAAGCACGTCAGCTACTAAGAGCTACTCGATATCGAAGACACGGCGATGGAGTATTGAAGAGGTAGTTCTGCAGTAAGTCAATGCTGCAGTGACACCTCTGTAATGGTATCGAACGAGCGTCTGGGCAAATGGCCTGAAGCCAAGGTTTGCACAGGTTGAATTGTATTAAAATCGGCTCGTGGGCGAACCAAGTATTAGAGGGACGATGGGAGATTAGCTCGTGGAGGGGTTTCGACGATAGCGTGTAACGGCGGTCGTTATACTCGTTCGAATGACATTTGAAGGAGGGGCGAACAAGACTCGATAGAGACGTAATCGTGAATGCGTCCGACGACAGGGAGAGTCGCCGCCGTTACGATTATGAGGCAACGAGTCAAGTTGAGTCGAAAAGACGTCGAGGTCTTAGTCTATCTCGAGAGGGATCGAGATGGTTAAGCTGATCCAGACCAAGTGCCAAATTGACCAGGGGTGGGCGTTGCTGGGCGGATGGCAGAGGACCAAATCGCACAGGTCTCAAATACGCACAGTACAGTACAGGCAATTGGATGCTAGTACCAAGGAAAAGATAAGGTTACTGAGTACCGTAATGCTAAAACTAGCACACCGAGACGAGACAGAAAGCCTTTTTTCCAAGAACGAGAATTGAATTTGCGCCGGGTTTTCCTGTCTTTCAATGCTTTCCCCTTATTCTCTTCTTGATATCGACCACTGGTGAGAACCTGTTCAATATCCGAGGGTGGGCTTCGAGTTCAGGCTAGTTAGTGCTGTTTGTTGGCAGGATTGAATAAGGACTGATATGGGTGTCCAATCGATTGGAAAAGCGAGCGGCTGTCTAAGTTGGATATAATAAAGATTGCTAGCCGTAACCGTATTTGCCTTTTTGGAGAGACTGTTGGACGGGATGGGTGGGAAAGGGGAGCAAAGTGAAGATGTGAGTGCGGGAGCTGAAGCCTTTTGAATGGATTCAACCAAGCCCAGTCCAGGCAAAGGCTTGTCTGGTTGGAGTTTTTTCCCAGGCGATTCCCACCAAGGTTGTTAGGGGTGATTTGGGACCGTGCTGGGGCCTTGGGGTCGCTGGGGAGCACCGACTTACAGTGGAGTTTAGTGGGCGAAAGCTGCACGCCCGGTGCGGCGAAGGGAGAGAGGTGTGAGGGTGTGAAAGGGGCGTGTCGAACCAAGTCTACCAAGATCCCACATTGGATAGATGCCGTGCCTTGGGTGGGCACCTCACTTTCACATCTCACTTGCACGCACCTTCAGGGCCTCAGGGCAAGGCACAAGGTACCGGGCAGCACAACAGAGCTCCTCCCGTAAGTCGTTTTACGTCCTGCAGCAGAGGCCTGCACTGCTGAAGCAAATCACATCTCTCGCCAGTCCCTCCCCCAGCCGGTCTGCCGCCCACTTACCAGGTATCTATCGATGCTGAATGGACGTCGCCCCGGAGGACAGCGCGCGGTTGCTCAGCGGAGGTGGGGATGTCACTTTGGACCTTTGGGGCTATCCTTGTCCTGGATTCGTCAGGCGCTTAAAAGAACAAGGCCAGGGCATTATAGGCACTTTACGTAGTATGGTAAGGTCGAGCAGCATCTCAGTTAAGCTACCGTGCGGGAGCTTGTCCTTGGCCAAGGCAGTGAGTGGGTGGAGGGCAGGACAGGGCAGAGCTCTATGTTTGTGAAGCTGTGCCTTGAATTGGATGATATGCAGTTGAATTTGGATGTTTTGCATCAAACTTGGTTCCGCCAGACTTTGCTAGATTGGCAGACGAGATAATCTTGTTTACTTTCCTGGGATAACCTTTTGATAACGTCTTGGGTAAGGCAAGGCAATTTGATTGACATTTTATGTCTTTGGACTCTGTCATGTGCATTCCCGGCTTCTAGAGCTTCCATTTATCATTATGGATCCCGTCCATTGCACAGACATGAACCAGGCCAGTTCCAGTTCGCATAAAGAAAACCACCCATAGAGTCATGATAAATTAAACAGTTGTCGATGAATACTCGACAAACTTCCATGACAGCGATAAACGCCATCTAATTGCTAGTACTGTCTCAAGCTCCTATCGCAAGAGATTCAACTCTTGGCTATTGGTAGGCCATCTCATCGTCTTTGTTCATCTCGATTTAGCACAGATATATCGATAAACTTGATTCCCATTGCGTGAATGATCGACCGTTTATTTTCGACACCCATCCATTCCCCTGGTCAGCCTTGACGCACGCAACACATCCAATCAATGGATATCTTACACAATTGCTCAATGCGTTTCTCTATGCCATCAGCCATGCACCGACCAACCGGGTTACATCATCGCCCTAGGTTAAGAAGCGGTGAGGGCATCGACATGTGTAATAAAGTATACTGTGAATTATGCGTCCTCCCGACCCGCGATGCTGGATATGTTAATTCAACTGCTGGATCCATGACCATGCGTCGACCCAGTAACCTGAATGAGAAGACAAACAGGAGATGAGTTATCACGAGAATGGCGACAAGAAAAGGAGAATCAAATATTCCAAGAGCATGGATACCGTTGCCTGCATAAACGTTGAACAAAGAAACTCGCCCTGCTGCTGAGACTTTGTTGAAGCCATATTGATTTGATGGACAGTCTCAGAAAGATCACCCTCAAAAACAATCCACAATATTAAGCCACTACCTAAAAGTGTTCAAAGATACTAAAGTGGAGGCACATGATAGTATACTTCTCTGTTTCCGTAACTAAATGCCTATTGCTAAATTGATTGAACGACGATATACAGTCAAACGCAATGTTTTTCCAACGTTAAATGTCCGTTCCTTTGCTCTTTGAGCCAAAGCTGGTCTTGACACCAATCAAGATCCAGAAACACCACTTCTCAATCCGGAGCCTTTTTCAAGCTTCATAATGAAAGGCTGAGCACTTGACTGTGATCAATTGAGCTGTCTGTATTGCTGTGGCTTGTTGCAGCTTCTAATATCCTATCCTTGTGCCAAAAACCACCGTCGCTTCCGGATTGGATGAACAACCTCGGGTTTAGACAATAATAAGTCAAGTTCACGTCAGCTCTTTGTCGGTTCCCTGACGGATTGTCGCTCCGCCAGAAACAGCGGCTCCAGTGGCGTGAGGAGCCCGATACTCAGACAAAGGAACCCTGAACGCCTCTTGTCTGAAAATCTCGATGCTCTTTGACTACTAGGAGCTCGGAACTACGACGTGCCTCCGCGACTCGGTTGAGACACCGACAACAAGAGTGACACTGGCGGTAGAGGTTTAATACGGATGTGTAAGATGTGTCAGGTCGGAACGTAGAAACGAGTCAGAAGAATAGAGTGATTTGGGAGTCGACTGTCCTACGGCTATGGATACAGCTTCATTCTCACCGTGAGCTATCTCTCCCTGCGTAGGTGAATCTCCCTCCCTTGGGCAACACCGCTGTCAAGTCCGTAATAATTTCCATATTTCGTAACCAAACGTTCAATCCAGCATCTTTGTAATCACACTGTTAAGCCTGTGTCTCGGAGGAAAAAAGTAAAGGCCCAAACGTCTCCATCTGCTGCTCCAATTCAAATGTCAAAATATCGCCTCCCTTTCGTTGGTGCCGGGTCTTTATTCTGTGCTAGGAATAGCACACAGCTTTTGGCACCTGGGGTGGGCATTTCCCATGTCGATACTCTGTACTCGCACAATTGACAACCGCGCTGCTGGTCTTTATTCCGGGGATCTAGCATTGGAGCTCCAGCTGTAGACGTGCGTGCCTTGAGTGCCCTGAAGCATGACGTTAACCGCCCACTGGGATCTTGGTCCAAGTTACGTCCAACCGCCAAAACCGGTTCTTGTTGTTTTGAAAAACTGCCTCGATTGTAACAGAGCCGTTCTTCGACCCCTTGTCGACCTCGACTCTGCACTGGACATATAGATATCCGTCCTTGTCACCTTTACAGCCCTGTCCGCTTGCCTCGTGTGCGCTGTTGTTTCAATGCCTGGTCTACAGAGTATGCTTATGCTAAATGGGATGCTACTGTGTGTTCACTTATTATCCCTATGCTCAATGCGTTCATCATCGTGCCCCAGGAACTTAGCAGCCTCGGCGTCTCTCGGTTGCCTGGGCCCCCTGTCGTCAACTGGGGGCTGTCCCCTGTACTGGGTTCCTCAACTATGTATGAAGCCGCCGGCGCCCGTTGAACGCTCTTGAGAATGGCGCCTCTCGAGGCCTCGAACGTCTTTGCTGAGGAGCATGTCCTTGTAGAGAACACTCCGCTTGCATAGGCCGGTGGCTAAGTTCAGGTTCAAGGCAAGAGTCAATCAAAGCGGCTCCGTGGAAATTGAAAGAGGATGGAGCCATCTGTCGCTGTGAAATTCAGGGTCCTTTTCTTCTTGTGAGACAGTCACACTCCGACTAGGGCCCTACGGAGCCCTTGTTCAGAAACACGGCGGTTCCACAGCGGGCACGACGAATGACAGTGGTGAATTGGCGATTCAGCAGACTCAAAGCGATTCCTTATTCAGCCTGATGTGGTTCTCTGTTTGTCGAAAGGGCAAATTCAAGCCATCGGGGCCCAGTGCAATTATAGTATGGAACCCTCCGAGAGACATATCCGCATTCTCAGTATGGGATGAATCGCGACAATTGACTCGACTCGACTCGACTGAGAATTACATGACATGATGGTTCCTGAGTGAATGCAAGGCATTGTGAATTGTGCAAGGTTACGATCAATTAACGCAGCGTTGTTGGGTCAGAAGCAAGATCCAACCCTTGTCTAGCCCGATGCTAGTGTCCAGATAGAGAAGTTGGAGACAAGCTACAGAGGCAACTCCAGGGATGAACAAGCGAGGTGGGGGTGAATAGAGAAGGGCAGTTCATGCTTGCAATTGCAGCTCAGCCTTTCGCGTCGCCAACTTAATACATCCTACGGATACATACTGTACATACGACTGACTTACAGTAGGAACCACCTCAGGTACCCAAACTTCCTCTCGCTGATCAAGTCAGATACCCAATGCCTCGTAGCTTGCGAATGGGATCGGTACTGCATGAGCATTGTGATGTTGCAAAACATCCAAGATTTAAATTCGGGTTGCAGATCAGTCCAAGTCTGTCCGCAATTTTGCTGCAGACACGGAGCACATACCTATCGGACTTGATAACTCCGTACTCTGTACCTTTGCCGAAATATGCCCAGCTTCTGCAGGATGAAAGCGGCTTCCAGACTTTTCAGCGCATGTATTTGACTTTACTCAATGTTGGTCACCCACGTGTACATGACAGCGCGAGGAATGCAGACAGTTGGGCGACAGCTATCATGTGAAACCTTCTGAAGACTTAATACTCGTATCGATTTCGAAAAGATGGCCAAGGGACTAGACCCTTGAATTCCTTCGGGAGGCGTTTCGTTCCCGGGCTCTGAGTGCTGAGTACCATTTTGTGTGGACATCAGCTGACGGGCAACATTCTCCAACAATAGTCCCCGAGCAACTTGCATTGCTCTCTTCCGAGATGGGAACCAACACAGCTAGAGCAGGTTATCTCGAGGTTGTATTCAACGCTATCGATGGCGGCAGCACCTTAGCAGGTGTTATTTGCGCGGGGTCTCCGACGCCAAGGTCAGAATCCTCTTACACCTAAAGTCAGACTGCTCACTACCAACACCAAGTCATCCAATGGAAAGGCTGGAGCGCCATATGACGAACGAACCTGTTTGCTGATCGTGGCTCCTTCGCTTCATACCCTTGTTCAGTTTACAGCCCTGTGTTTCTGTATGAGTGCTCGTAGATGCGATCCATCTCTGCGTCTTGTCCTCGGCATTCAAAGGTCCGAAACCTGTGGCCCCAGCGGGACGATCATGGATGGATCTTTGTTTCTTCGAGACGCTCGAGTCCATTGAGACGGTTTCTTTGTCTGATTTCTTTGTCGTCTTTGTTGGTGTGCTAAAACTTCCCCTCACTAACTAAAGATATGTTGATCTTTTAGACAAAAAGAATTGACTTTAACCGATACGATATTCAGCCATGCATGCGCCATGGTTGCTCAATTGACTCAATGAAAAGGCTGAAAATTTAGCTTCTGATTGCTAAAGAGGTAGAATACTAATTGCCGGTAGCCGCTGGCCCCCTCCTCTCGAAACAAAGCTCTCAGTTAAACCATCACTATTGTCGTTAGCTCACATGGGCGTCACCTTTCCTCTCACCAAGCACAGCCTCCGCTGCCAAGATGATGTTATCGCTGACACTACAGCAACCCTCCCTGTTCTTCACAAGGTTGACCAGGGTCCTTCCCTGCCGCCATGAAAGAATGATGTGAGGGGAAAGCTGGGAGTTGATGACATTCAGCGCAGAGTCTAAGTTATGAGAAGCCCAGCAGCATCAACTGATTTCTGGAAGCTATTTTTGAAAGCCTTCCGAACAATTCCAACAGATGGACAACTCTGACGCATGGTCTTTGATTTTGCACGAATAATCTCATACCCTCCAATGGAAAATTACTGCCGACATCTTGAGACCGCGTCTTGACGCGACCAAAGAGAAGAAAAAAAGCGCCAATTGTTTACTTCGAACCGCTTTTGGCATCAAGCTGTCTGCATCCAACCCACACCATCCAGTTCTTTGGTTACATTGCATTGCATTGTTCGTACCTGGAAGATGCAGCTTTTTGAGTGCGCGGCTCCGACCTTGTGACTGAGGGGCAGCACGATATCCAGCGGCTCATCTTCGAGAATTCAGCAATGGCCCTGGTCAATGTTGTATCGACACAACATCATCAGTTGATATCAGAATCAGAAACGCAGCTTCGGCCTGGGTTATACATGAATCTTCAGGTTTCATGGTAACAGGCTCAACCTATTGGTCTCTCTGTACATGGCCTATGCTTGCTCGTTTCTTAGCTTCCATAAATCAAACCGCCTAAAAGGATGGAGACTCCATTCTTTCCGGTCAGTTTCCACCAGAAGTACGGAGTACAGTAACCGTTACGAATCTCCATCATGTTTGGTGGATCTATGTCAATCGCTATATTTTTTGCCTCTGTTCCCTGAACCTCACCAAGCTTCAAAACTCGGCGGTCAATGCAGATTAATCCCCCTCTTGCTTGGTCGAAGCCTTCCCGACAGCGCGGGCCTGTTGGATCTTGTTCTCCGAGGGTACCACACATGAAGATTTTTTTTAGACTGTTACGAAGGTTCAATGGTGTCACTGTCGAGCCAAAATGGATGGCGTGTTTTTAGTGACATGCGATGACAAGACGCTTCCTGGCTGGACTCTTCTTCAGCCATCCTCATCAGCCTCGATCTGCCTTAGCAGTGCCAAAACGAGCTGTGGCGGGTTTCTTAATCAATTCAAGATCGCCAATCTCGATTTCAGTTCCGGCAAGACTCTCAATCAAGTTATCGCTCGGCTTCGTGGGCGGGAGATATTCCTGTTTAGTGGCGTAAAAGCCTCTCGAGGGATTATCAATGGCTAAAGCGAACAATAACACAGCTGAAAACCAGGTTTATCCTTTCATGCTATAACGAATTCGAGCAGACCTACATTAACCTCTGTCGCAGTATCGGGTCGACCTTTGACAGATTGACGGGCCGTTTGCACCCAGTATGCCAATGCCTGTCAAAACTCCCTGTATCCGAAGTGCCCAGAGTTCTTGAGCTTGGACGACCCGGCCAGGAGGACATGGCCCAAGTGCGCGCTGCACAGTATCTTTATCGTCGATCCACGACCTTAATTCCCGATCCTCCCTTCTGGCACCGTCTCAAGATTCGACGTCATTCTTGGCCGTGACCGTCTTTCTCTTATTAAAACATCGTCATCGCACTAGAGTTGAGTTGCTATATGAAGAGTGGTCAGAATAATTAACTGCGCAAACGGGTAGGCCCAAATCACGGTAAGCACACACTGCCGCTTGTCTAAGCCGAGCCTCATCGTAGGCCATTGCGCATGCTTAATGAAGATGGCTATCGACGAACTTGCAATCCCTTGCATTGCGGCCCGTGTGTAAACAGACTCAGAAGAGCCAAGAGCAGCGGCTTCGCACGCTTTGGGTTCTCTCAATAGTTCAACTCTAGCTGCCACTTACCAGCTATCAAAGGCCGAGATGCGACGGCGTAGGCTAGTAGCTATACGGATACACTCGTAGTATCATCTCAGCTTAGCTTTTATTGTTTACTTGATTGACATCTCCCCAGAGACGAATGACACTGCAGAAGCCGGGTTCCACGTTCTGGTGAGCTGCAGCCAAACCCCCATAATTTACAAGAGTCGCCCTCAGCGACCCAATCGCTTCGCATCAGTCTGTTAGTCCGCTGCTCGTCAGCTCTCCAGCTCGTCTGAGGATCCATTAGCACCTCCTAATGTGGGATGGACTCACGGCTTAGACTCCACCACGTCACCCCCCCCTCAAAGCCCTCCCGACGTTACCAGAGCTCACCATCCCTGAGCCTTACCAGACTTTAACGCGAAAGCGTCTCCTGACCGTCGAATGAGGGGTAATCGCGACGATAAGATCCCTTCACTAATGTGATGGTGTGATGGCGCGTGCAGAATTCTGTTAGAGAATTGACATGGGCACTGAGAGTCGCGAGTGCTCGCTACGGCGCAGTTGCAATTCTTACCATGTTCCCAGTTCCAGCGTCGTGGGGTAATGAAGGGTGACAATTGGCACCCGCTTTCCAAAGTAAACAAATAGGAAGCGTGTCGCGTCTTCTTTTTCTTCTTTTTCTATGGGTCTAACGCGCCGTCACGTGCATTTTTACTCACCTCTGGCTTTCTCTCGCTTCGTGAACGGGAAGATACTGTAGATGAGGTGGATATCCGAGACTCCCGTCCCTACCACTTTGTCGATTGTTTGATAGCTTGCTAACATTCTGGACAACTCTACTTATTCCTCAGCTTTGTATCGTTCCTAGCTTCGAAATGGCCTCACCATTGGCGGACACTAACCTTAGCCAATCTCTCCAATCTATCGTTGATAAGAATGAGATTCGCTCTGTAATCTACAAATTTGTTCGTGGCGCAGATCGCAAGATCCGCCATCTGGTCTAATATGTTTATCACCCAGATGCTATCGACAATCATGGCTCATTTAATGGGCCTGCGAGGGACTTTTATGATACAATGACTGCTTCTGATTCGACACGTGCTGTGCATCACCAGATCGGCCAGTCTTTGATCGAAATTGGACCGGATGGCACAACTGCAAGTGCTGAGACATACTGTACCGCCACAACAGTCAACGAGGCCGACGGCCAAGAGACCTGAATTACTCTCTTGGTTCGATATGTAGACCAATTCGAGAGGAGGGACGGATCATGGAAGATCTCGCACCATTTTGCTGCCTTTGATGCCGTCTCGGACAAGGCTATCATGCAATACTTGCCGAAGGCCGACCTGGGCACTCGAGATGAGGAAAACTATACTAGGAAGGAAGGTATTGAAAGACTGATGCGATCTGAGAGATCAAACTGCAGCTATTACTATCAACTCGGTCGACATAGATACTCTTACTTGGACACACTCATCCATCAGAGTCACCTACAGCAGTATCGTATTGTGTATTGTACACGGAGTATTGTACCTTGTGTTATGTACCTTATTATGTCTTATGTCTTATGTCTTCTTTCTTTCCTGCTCCTTTCTACTTTAGTGGACCGACCCACGCTCCTGGGATTTTAAGGCGCCAAAAGAGACCCTAGCGCAAACATCAAGTTTACGATCCATATCTTAATTTGTTTTATTTTTTTTCTTTGTCGGCAACGACATGTCACAATGAAAGAAAAGACGGATTACCATATTTTGACGCCTCTTCTCCCTTTATCGCAATTTCTTTCCTTTCTTTTTCTAGAGGTCTCGACTAAGATATTCTGACTTTCCTCGTCTTTCAATACTCCCTCTCTGGCCTGTCCTTGTCATTCTGTCTTCAAGCTCTCCCCAGCTTTGATCCTTGAACTGTTGCTCAGGCGATCTACGCTTGAGCTACGGTTGCTAGTACAAGCATCGACCAACATTCATTTTTGGCACCTTCTAGTCCCTTTCTACGAGTCAACACACTCATTTCCCGGACCAGGAAGTTAATCGAGCCGCCGGTTCTTGAAGTGAGGCTGTAGACGTAGACGTAGACTTCGACTTGAGCATTGCATTACATTATGTCTTGCTATGTCAGTGTTCCGCATACCATAACTTCCAAGTTCCTGGCCCGATATCCAAGCTTTACACACCTCACTATCATACTACGTGACATTCAATGACATCGCCATTTTGCATTTATATAATCAAAAGTTAATTGGAACCGGCAATAATTATTACTAGCTCTGTCGTAGAATGCTGAAAGACCTAGCACCATGTCACTATGCTCAAGAGTTGGAGCCTCGATCTTTTGTTTCATGCCTTTTGTGTTTTGTTCGTCCACAAATCCCAGTCAGACTTATACATGATTAGTCATGCTCAGCATAGACGATTTGCACTATGACGGTTGTACACAGTCTTTCTTTTAACCAACCCCTGCGTTACGTGCCTTCATCTCGAGGTCTAACGATGAGTGAACACGTTCGCAGTTCACCTTTCCAAAAGCACAGACCTTACGGAAAGGCGGAAATGAAAACTATGTCCAAGCTCTCCAACATGGACTGAGACTGAGACTTGACCTCTCAGGATATACTACGTAAGGGAGTACAGACAAGGTCTTATTTCTGAGGCGTTTGCGAAAATTATCGTCTCCGGCCCTGCCGCGACTCCTGGGAATTCGGAAGCCATTATCATGTCCCGACCCATGACTGTGGTCAGTGGCCAGTGGATTAATCCATTTTTCTTCTGGAAAGGATCCAAGCGTTGACGAAGTCATATTGAAAGTTCCAAATACAGGGTAGCTCAGGGTCAAGATATTCAGGGTCCAGGCGTTAGCTTCGTCTTGGATAGCCACAAGCGCAGACAAGTTTTTCATATCCGTACAACGCGGGCTTTTTAACGGGCATGATATTCAGTTACTCGGCGCAGTTGTCCGCAGCAAATAGTAGAGCATGATCTATATCTAGTTATGTGGTCAGTCGTTATACGAGTGCAGAAACCACATGGATGTTGTTTGCCTTGTTTTAGCACAGGGCAAACCTAACACAACGATATTGAGCTTCATGCTTCTGTCCTGCAACATCCACGTGAAATAAGTACCACCGCGAATCAGAATAAGCATATCATGTTTCCCTGCATTCAAGGGCACATCCTGGGGTACAACTTTGTGCCTATCGAATAATTCCAATCTGGATAATCCAGGCACGAGGTCATACTCATACAACATCTAGGAAACACACGGCCTAGGTAATATCCGTTACTCAATGGATGTAGAACAGCATCCAAAGTTAATGAAGCTTAGTATTGAATTGATAGGAGCACATCTGTGTAGGACAGTATTTGCGAACATGCAAGGGTTGGATACACAACGAATGATATTGGACGAGCTTCGACTGAAGCCTGCATATACGTACGGTAGTCACGACAGTTACTCAGCAACCTATCAGTGAAACGTGACCTTGTTTCCACAACTGCAGCTGTGTGGCATGGATGCTGACTCTCGATATTTTGCGTCAACTCGGTAACCGTTTCTATACCTGGCTTTGCCCCTTCAGCCGGGGCTGCGTTTTGACATTTGAAGACGCTCGCTTCTCGGATGATGTACCAGGTCCCATTGAGCTCCACAGCAAATGTCCGAATAGCGGAAATTGTAAAGCAGAACTTTCCAAGACGCCACAATAGGAGTATACTGCGTTGTGCTTTTCATCATAAAGCGTGTATATCAGGTTGAGTTTTTCTGAGCGTTCCAGGCTTCTATCCACGAATGGATGAATAAGAGTCTGTCCAGACAAAACCGCAGTTGCCGAACATGAATTGATTATTATCATCCCTCTTGATGAATATATGAGATATATGTTATTTGAATTCGATATACTCAGTAGATGTATCATACTAAAAACTCCCCTCCTTTTCTTATACCACTTGGTCTAATAGTTGACTCTGAAATCTACAACACCTATTACAGCCAACAATTGACCCAAGGACTCTTGCATCTCATTTTTTCTATATCGGTTTATTATACCCTTTATTCATATCATATCTTTGGTTAAGCTGTAAAAGGTAGCAAGCCAAGGAAGGTTTCTACAGCCTCTATGTAAACCAATGGTTACCCTTTGCTAAAGGTCTCACAGCTCAACTAGATATGTAATGGTTGCAGTTATCGAGGAAGATAAAGACCAGCCTTGGATCCATCTGATCCATTAGGTTAAGC